>JAADWX010000916.1:0-12664 GCA_023336405.1 Globisporangium echinulatum | reverse complement strand
TGACGTCATGGAAGATTCCGGCACAGACCAAGAGGGTAATCACCCTTGGTCGTAAACATGTGCGGAATGATGGTTCCTGCCCTTGAGGGACTGGATCGGTGACGCGGGTCGACCCGGCACCGATGTTCAAGTGAGAGGCGCGAGCCAATCACATCACGGAGATTTCCCACTCGGACTTCAAGTTCAAGGTCGGTGGGTTGAACGTCACAGGACCCCAAGGTTAAATATCACAGCAGTAGGTTATATTTGTAGGAGTAAGGTTTTACAGAGTAAAACCTCTAGGATCCCTTCGGGTGCTTTAGGCAAGCAGAGCATTAGGGCCGCTGACAGCGGCTGGCAGCAGCAGGAACCAGTAGTTCATTTTAATTCAGTTGCAAATTTACCAACAAGCACACAAGTCGCCTCCGCTCCTCTCTCTCTGCGACCTTCGGCTCAAGACCAGCTCGGCCAAGGCAATCGGCTTTCCTAGCGAGAGTTCCCTTTGCCAAAGTCAGCGCTTCCTCACGACACGGGATCAGTGCCGTCCAGCTGTTCGCTCACGCGATAAGCAGGACTGGCGTGAGTCCCATTACAAGCACACTTATTCCTCTCAGTGCACACTTCGTAATGCTACTTCGTGAGTACTACGTGTATGTCAAGTCACAGCGTTCATGCTACACAACAAACAACCTCACATTAACTACGACAAACGTCACACGGTTCATCATGTGAACCGCGAGATGTTCTTACGGGACACTGTGCGAAAACGCGCTCAAAATATACCTGTTGAAGCGAAACGCACATACAACACATTTACTGTTGATGCCCACGCCTTCATCATCACAAGGACAGCATTGTTCAACTGCTGGTCTATAATTATTATTGATGCCGTTTGCAAAAAAGTCATAACGTTTTTTGTGCTCGCCACACAGCTATTTCAGTCTGTTGGTTGTATTAATACCAAGAATGGTCGGTCAAAATAATCTGGGACTTACGCATAGTCAATGTAAAGCCCAGATTGGTGGACTTGCGCTAGGACATCGTTAATTGCTCATGTTTTCACATACTACGGCACAATCGAAACAAATCGGTTCATAGCTTGAGTTACATAATTTTCGATGACGTATGATTAAAAGCATCCTCGATGCTCCGACCACTGTGAGATTGGTATATTGCTCGTGTTTATTTCATCGGCCAATCAGGTGCTTAACATATTTGAAAAATGTTTTCTTCTTCACTAGCACTTGTTTACCAGAAAGTACATCCACTCTAATTTGCAGGCTGTATTGCGCTCGAAAATAGGTATGATTGAACGTTCGAATGTAAAGATGAGTATTTCAGAAAGTCACGTGCGAATAGTCGCTCGCTTGACTCAGAGAACTTATAAATCAGCTAATTATTGATCATTTATATCTATTCAGCAAATGATACATTGGAAAACATCCTGGGAAATACGTATTGAACATATGAATTTGTTAAACAGTATGAGAAAATAATAATTTCTTGTGACATTCTTGCGCTTGGTAGAGATCAAGTGCAGTGACACTAAATAGAGTGGCCGACGTTCCTTGCCATTTTTACCAGAAATGGTGTACGTTACACCACTCATTTATTTCGGTCATTCCCATTGGATATAATTCGTGTCCTTTTTTATCGAATCACGCAGGCAAAATTTTAACCAATCTCCGATGAGAACAGTTGAGCAGCTGACCCATCAGGAATCAGCAGGATACCACACACAACACAGGCGTGCGTCCAGCAGAGCCGTTCGCTGGTGTCGACTGGTCACTTTGGCATCTGCATCGAGAGACGACGACGAGGGACGCTCAAAGATGGCGCCAGTGATCACGCCGCGCGTGTTGCTCAAGGTGCGCTCAGCCGCGGGCGTCGGGCTGCGCCACGGTGGCGCCGAGGCAGACGTCACGACTGTCGACCCATGTGCGTCTTCGCGTACTGTAGCTGTATCTGTGGTTGTGTGGATCAGAGAATGCCGAACGCAGGCAGTACGCAGACGCTGCCGTGCTCCATTGCTCGCATGTGTAAGCGTCTCTGACTGTCTCGCATGTGTATGTGCGTTTGCATACCTCCCCTTCAGACTGTACCGTGCGATGCGGCGAAGTCGTGCTGCGCACAGCCGCCAAGACGCAGACAACGACGCCCGAGTGGGAGCAAGAGTTCAAGTTTGGCGTGCGCAAGCCGCTCGGCGACATCGTCGCGTTCAAGGTCTTTGCCATGAGCGACGTCAAAGACGAACTGCTCGGCGAGATCGACCTCACGGTCGCCGACCTACCAGCCGACGAGACCGTCGAGCGCACGCTCGAGCTCTTCCGCGGCGAAGGCTCGGAAGCGGTGCGTTGCTGTGTGCATATATATGCATACCTATGTGTAAACCGTTGTGTATATCGTACTCATTCGTCCATCGCTCTCTCTCTACTGCTGCTGCTATGTAAACGCTTAACAGAAGTTTGGGACGCTCGTCGTCGAGACGCGGTACGAGCCAACGTTCATGGCTGAAGAGCGCGTTGGCGTTGCGACGTCCGCACCAGCACCAGCAGTCACTTTGTCACCGATACCGACGTCTGCACCGACAGCCGGAAGCGAAATGACGAAAGAGGTCGTGACGACGACGACGAACGCCGACGGCGTCGCAACGACGACGACGACGACGACAACCACTACGAACGCATCGGACGCTGAACCAGCAGTCCCAGCTACACCGCAGCACGAACCGAACTACCTCGTCGTGTCGGTGCTCGAAGCAAAAGGCGTCCTTGCGCTCGACGGCTCTGGTATTGAAGCGACGAGCGACCCGTTCGTCAAGGTCTCGGTCACGAAGAACCAGTCACAGCGCACGCGGACTCAAAAGCAGACGCTCCACCCGCGCTGGCGCCAGCGCTTCTACTTCTACCTCAATCGGTCGGGTCCCCAGAGTCTTGAGCTCGTGGTCGAAGACGCGGATCTGTTCTCGAACGACTTTCTGGGCCGTGTCGTGCTCGACTTGAACGACTACCTCGCGCACTTTGGCGGCGCGAAGCAGATCTTTTGGCTCGCGCTCGAGCCGCAGGCCAAGGCGTCGTCGAGTGCGAACACGACTGACATGGTCTACTCGGACCTCTCGCCAGCGCGCAAGATGAATTTGGGCCGCGGTAAGATCTGCCTCGCGCTCGAGACGCAGTACCTCGACCGCAAGATCGCGACGCTCGAACAGGGCGAACTCGACCACGTCACGGTCGTCCCGACGACGCGCGGTCTCCGGACGATTGGGAGTTCGAGTGTTAACGAGCCTGAGGAAGACGGCGCCGAGACGACGACCCACGGCGGTGGCGATGGCGATGAGGACGACAACCACGAAGACGGCGAATCGGACGAAGACGAAGAGGGCGACGACGATCCGCTCAAGAAAGAGACCGCCGAGGAGAAGAAGCTGCGCGAAGAAGAGCACCAAAAGATGTTCCAAGAGCTGTCAAATGTCCAGTTCCTGAGTGGCGACTACCAAGTGCGCGTGCGCGTGCTTGAAGTGCGCGACCTCAAACCGATGGACGCCAATGGTTTGTGCGACCCAGTCGTGTCGATCGAGTGTTTGGGGCAGCGACAGCACACGATGGTCAAGCAGAAGCAGCTCTCGTGCGTCTTTGACGAGTATCTCTACTTTAACTTTAAGAACGTCGACAAAGATACAGTCCAGCAAGGGAGTATCAAAGTCTCGGTGCTCGACGCCGACGGCCCGCGCATGTTTGCTGCGAGTGGCAGTGGGACGTCGCGCCTCGACGACCTCATTGGGTTCTTTGTCGTCGACATCCCGTACGTCTACTTCCAACCCGATCACGAGATCCACCGCAAGTGGGTCGCGCTCGTCGGTAACACGAAGAACAACATTGACTCGATCCAGGGCTACCTGCTGTACGTATTGATGGATAGCGTGGGTGTATACTCGTGGGTACATACGTGGGTGTATACACGGGTGTAGAGTTGTGTGTATACTTGTGCATGACTCGCTCTTGCGACATCCAGGATTTGTTTGTATCTGGTTGTGCGTACACTGACTCTATTTACGTATTTACGTATATTATGTATTTATGATACGCCATTCCAGTCTCTCGATTGTCGTGCTCGGGCCAGGCGACAAGCTCAAGCTGCACGACCCGAGCGAGGACAAGACCGACTTGCTCGACCAGGATGTCGCGAACAAGAAGGATATCAACGCGCTCGTGCTCATCCCGCCGCGCGTGAGCCAGACGCTGCACTACCTCGTCGTCACTGTGCTACTCGCCGAAGACCTCCCCGACATGGACAAGAGCATGCTCCACATGGGCGGCATCGACGCGTACGTGCGCGTGTACTTTGCCGGTCAGGACGTGCTGCAGACCAAGAAGGTGACTGTGAAAGGCCGTGGGAATCTCAGTGTTGAGTTCCACCAAGAGCTCTGGTTCCCAGTCCTTCTGCCGTGTATGAGCAACAACATCTTTCTGTCGGTCTGGGACTGGGACCTCACGGCCGACGAGCTCGTCGCGAACGCGCTCGCGCCGTTCCAGTTTGCCCACGTCCAGAAGTACCCGACGCAGTTTCGCGCGATCTGGGCAAACTTGTACGGCCCGCCGGTCGGCTACGTCATGGAGTCGAAAGAGCGCAAGCTCATGAGCGAACATCCGGCGCAGGCGAGTACGTTCCGCGGTCGCGTGTTGCTGTCAATGCGCGTCGAAGACGGCAGCAAGTCGGTCAACGACCGGCCGCACGTGCGCAACCTCATGGGCGCAACCGTTCGCCCACCAACGCGCAAGTACATCCTGCGAGCGGCGCTGTTCTACGGCACGGAGATCCCCAAGTTTGCGAGCAAGACGCGGTGGAACTGCAACAGCCGCATGATGATCCGCGTGTCGATTGGGAGCCACACGGTCCGGAGCACGCGCGCCGAGAACGCGAACGGCATTTGCCACTGGAACCAGTACTTGGACATCCCAGACGTCACGTTGCCTGCCGACTTGGAGCAAGTCCCCGACGTCTTTGTCCACCTCGTGCGGCAGCAGCTGAGCGAGCAGCGACCGATCTGCTACGCGCGCTACAAAGCGACCGACCTGTTTACTACGACTGGCGCACTCAAGAGCGTGAACGACATCCCACCACCGCAGTGGGTCAGCTTGATCGAAGACATGGTCCTCGACGACCTCAAGGACCACGACTTTACCGGCAACGTCCTCATGAGCTTGCGGCTCGAAGAAGCTACCGGTGACGCGCTCGTTGAGAAAGAGCAGGCGCGCCTCTGGCGCGAACATGCGCTCAAGACTGCGTCGTACATGAAGTACACGCTGTTTGTGCACGTGTTTCAGGGCCGAAGCTTGCCGCCTGCTGATGCAAACGGGCTGCTCGACCCGTACGTGAATGTCACGTGCGGTGGCGCGGAAGGCAAAGTCACGACGCGGCTCATGACGCGCGACCCGTGCTTTTACGAAACGGTCGTGCTCGACGTCGAGCTGCCGCAGGACCCGGCGTTCCTCCCCAAGGTCTCGCTCCAGGTCTTTGACTGGGACCAGTGGGACGCCGACGACTACGTCGGGGGCGCCAAGTTCAAGCTCACCGACATGGCGCACATGACGTCAACGACGTACAAAAAGCGCCGCGCAGACGACACGTACGCGCCGCCGCGGCCGCAGTGGTACCCAATCTGCTACACGACCGAGGGCGACACCGAAGGCGAGTTGCTGCTGTCGTTTGACCTCATCAAGAAAGACACGCCAGGTGCGATCGTCGAGCCACCGGTGTCGATTCGGCCGCAGATGGAGGACAAGTTCCTCGAAGTCATTGCGCTCGGGTGCCGCGGCCTCCAACCGCTCGGGTTCATGCCCGTGAACACGCCGTTTGTCAAGTTTGAGATCGGCGAAGTCACGAAGACGAACGTCGCGAAGCTCACGAACCCGTCGAGCAAACCGAGCGGGCGGAACCCGAACTTCCTCGAACGCATTGTGATCCCCGTGTCGCTGCCGGTTGACGCACTGTTTGCGCCGCGACTGAACATTAGCGTCTACGACCAACTGCTTGGTGGCTTCTACAAGCCACTGCTCGGTGTATGTGCAGTTGACTTGAGCCGCAAGCTCCCACTGTCGTGCGGTGCGCCAAACCCGCTGTACGAACCGCCAGGTGGCGCGCTGTATACGGGCAACCCGTACCTCGAGCGCACCGACGACTTTGATGCGTTCCCAGGCACGTTGCCAGCTGACGTTGCACGCGGCGAGCGGACGTTGTCGACTGCTGGGTCAGTTGTACCTGAGCGGACAACGTCGACTACTGGGTCGGTCACTGGGTCGACGAGCGGTGTGGTCGACGTCGACCCGATTAAATCCGAGTCGGTCCCATTGTCGGACGTCGCTGTCGACATCAACGCTGAAGACGCTGAAGACGATGACGCTCTGCCACCGATGCTCTCGGACCTCGATAACCTGTACACGACCGGTGCCGAGAGCGAGTACGCGGAAGAGATCCCGCACTACATGCGCGACCGGCGCGTCGTCGACGGGACGCTCGAAGCCGAACTCGACACGCCGTTCGAGACGTACTCGCTGTTCCGTGGCAGCGCCGTCGTGCGACGCGGGTTCTTTGCAACGAAGCGTACGTCATCGGAACTCCGGAGCGTCGGTCGGTTCAAAGGCGTGATTCGGATCCTCGACTCGCGCGACGCTGCGCCGCTGTTTGACCTCGAGTCGTTCCTGAACCCGCAGCCGTACCTCGTGCGCGTGTACGTCCTCGATGCGCTGAACATCCAGCCAAAGGACGCGAACAACAAGTGCGACCCGTACCTTCGCCTGAGCCTTGGCGACGGCTACAAGCGCTCGCACGTGTTCAACGACCGCGAGCGCCACTGCACCGAGACGCTCACGCCCAAGTTCCACAACATGTACGAGTTCAAAGCCGAGCTGCCAGGCGCGTCGGAACTGCGCGTTGAAGTCCTCGACTACGACTTCTTTGCGATCCCCGGCATCCCACATGGCTTGAGCAAAGGCATTGTGTCGGTCGGGACGACGGTCGACGGCGACGACTTTGTCGGCGCAACGCTCTTGGACCTCGAAGATCGGTGGTTCAGTACCAAGTGGCAGCAACTTGGGATGGTGTCTCCTGACAGTGTCGAGAAGCGCAAGCCGCTCGAAGTCCGGCCGCTGTTTGCACCGTCGAGTACGCTGCCACAAGGGAGCTTGCGGCTCTGGGTCGACATCCTCACGCCGCACGAGCTCAAGCGCGTGGCGCCCGTCGACATCTCGCTCCCGCCAATCGAAGCGTTCGAGGTCCGCGTGGTCGTGTACAAGGCGAAGAACGTCACACCGGGCGACTTTACGGACCTCAGCGACCTGCTCGTCAAGTGCTGGCTCCAGAACCGCGACGACAAAGCGCAGTCAACGGACACGCACTGGCGCGCGAAGAACGGGAAAGCGTCGTTCAACTGGCGCATGAAGTTTGACCTCGCACTCCCGATCGACGACGACAGCGAAGCCGACAAGGGGTACCTCCACTTTCAGATGTGGGACAAAGACGTCTTGTACGACGACTGCCTCGCCGACTCGGTCGTCGACCTCAGTGTCTTCCTCAAGCAAGCGTACCGGACGAAACAGGCCGTGAATGTGTTTGCAAAGAAGAAGGCCGTGCGCGGTCTTGGGACCGACAGTCTCCCAGTCTCGAGTAGTCGCAGTGGAGTTGGTAGTTCGGCGGCTCCGCCTGGGACGTACCAGACTGGAACGTCGTCGGTCTTTGACTCGAACCGCGGGACCAGCAGCTTTGCGCCGGTCTCCGCCGTCTCGATCGACATTGACAGCCATGAGTACGATGCCAACAGCAGTGCGAAAGCGCCGCTGCTTGGGGCGACGAACACGATCAGCACGGCGGTCAGCAGCTTCTTTTCGTCGCAGGATACGCTGCCACTGAGCGACCGCGGCGCGGACGACCAGTTGCTCCTACCACCACAATCGACCTCTACAACCCGCACGTTCCAGTCCAAGCTGAAGACCAAGTCGCGCACGTCGAAAGCTAAGAGCAACGCCGAGTCGCTCGTGCAGTCGGTCAAGCACCGTCTCGGGATGGGCGACGACCCCGACGACGCGAGTTGGCTCACGCTCACGACGCGCGATCCGACAACTGGCGCTCGCGTGCGCGCTGGCGAGCTCCTCGTGTCGATCGAAGTGCTGCCAATCGCGATTGCAAAAGCGCGGGCCGCAGGTCTCGGCCGGTCCGAGCCAAACAACTTCCCGTTCCTGCCGGAGCCAGCGGACCGCCTCCATTTGTCAGCAATGTGGAACCCGCTGTACGTGCTCGAGGCGCTCATGGGCCCCAAGTTCTACCGCGCGTTCTCGTCGTGTCTCGTCTGCACGGCGTTCCTCGCACTCGTGATCTTTGCTGGACCGCTCGTGAACGTGTTTGTGACGCTTGTGGCGCTCGTGCCGGCGCCGTTTGGCTGGATCGTGTTTGCGGCGCTCGTGGCGTTTATTGTCATGTCGTGTGGCTACTGCACGTTCCAGTGCCGTCGCGCCGCACAGGGCTCGCGCGAGTAGGAGGGATTGGCGATAGTGTTCGCATGTCGGTTGCCGATCGATAGTGTATGCATATGTGTGAGTATCTCGATCTTCGTGCATCATTCGTTCATTCGTCTTCATCGCTGTCCACATAGTACCTGTAGCTACCACGACGATTGGTGCAGCAGCAGCCGCTACTACTGCTGCTACGACCATTGCTGCTGACAGAGTTTGAGCGACCGCGAGCAGCAGGCGCGACATCAATCGGCCACGCACGAAGCTGCACAGTAGAACCGCAGGAGTCGAGGACAGCGCCTAGCAGTATCCGCCGACCAAGTACATGTACCGCATCGAATCGCACACGGCGCTCTGCTCGCTCGCTCAAAGAATCTCGACGTGCTACTGCTGTTGCCTACACGAGGCGATGCCGGTGTCAGCAGTAGCAGCACTGTCAACAGCATTGACGTCAATGAACTGCGGCATAGTGCATACGCAACACGCTCAAGCTCGTTCGAGCCACATAAATTGTCGTCGCTGCCAGGTGCCACCTTGTCACTCCCACGCGAGAGCGCGCTGTCGAAACACTTGACGGCAGCAGCTGCACATCGCATCACGACAGTCACCGATGCGCTATGTGTATTTGCAGTCGCAGTGGCTGCAGCGAGCGCCATCAACAGCAGTAGCAGTCCATTGAGCAGCAGCAGCAACTGCAGCAACGTCACGAGCCGGACAAGATACACTGCACGTCGGGAATGCGCTCGTGAGCAGCAGCTGGAGGACTAAAGCGAGCGCGCGGTCGACGTCAGCGGTCTGTATGCGGCTGCATAGATCACGGCAACGACTGGTGCATCGTCATTGCTGGGGCCACAGTGATGCCATGTGCTGAGCTCGCCACCAATGTAGCTCTGCGCCTGAGTTCACATTGTTGCATTGTTGCTGGTCAAACAATCAGCTCATACGCAAGTGTCGCGACACAGTCGACTGTCGACGCACGCTCCGTCACACAAAGCTATGATTTTGCTCAGGCGCACGTGATTGGCTCATTGACTCCTTGAAGTTGTAGTGTCGACAATTCAGGTTCGTTCGTGATTTTTAGCATTGCGTTGATTCGTAATCCAGAATAGAAGCTCAGTATATAGCAGCGCTGTTGTATGCTGCAGGAGGAATCTGCTGGATCTGTCTACTCTCGTAAATATTCTGCACATCTCGAAACGACGTACACGTCGGAATCTGAGTAGAATCGGATGTGCGTCATTGCAACTTGGATGTTCGAACGACGCATTGCTAGTGACGGCGCTTGCTCATGCTCATGCTGCTTCGCGCTTGCTCATGCATGTGAGAACGAAAAGATGATGGAAAGGCTCGTCGACATTGCTCTCTACTAGCAAGACGTCGTCTACACATCTCATGTGGCACTGCTGCTTGGGTCACGGGTCGCGACTCGTGACGAGGCACTGGCTGCTTGGTGCGAACCGATGAGTGAACGAGCGCGTGGCCTCTTGCATGAGAGCCGCGAATGTTCATGCAATGCTGTCGTTTAATGATGCTGCTTGGTGTGCTCGTTTGACAGACGAGTCGACTGTGCGTGTGCATGCTGGTGCTTGGTCGCAGATGACATCACATCGGCTTGCACACGCACAGGATCGGTATCACTCAGTAACCTGGCGGAGATAGGATCATTACTGTAGTCGTCATCACACGGAGTCTATCTTGCACACGCACATACACGCTGCGCGCTTTGCTCCCCAGCCATTCCATTCGCACAAACAAGCATCGGGCCAGTCGAGCCTGTGACACGGCTCACGTTTTGGTTACGTTCCAACCCTCATTTGATATGAGTCTATACAAATCAATCTTCATTTGTTGTTTCCAGTCCATTTTATGCTTATTTGTGTTGAAATAGTGCTAAAACAAAGCACATATACAACTATATGTCCAAAAGTGGGTCGTTTCCGTTGATCCACTTGCGTGTCTGTTTTCGGACATGGTCTTCCCAGCGGCATTGAATGCGAGCCGACGCTTTTATGGCCGAGCGATTGCGGCCGAGGTCGCGTCGACGCACACACACTTGCGCACACGCGGCAGCTCACCAGCTCAGTTCAATTCGCTCTTGCTCTCGCGCTGCTTCATTACGCGATTCACCTCCTCGCCCCCACTTCGCGCATCGTCGACCACTACTGCTGCTGCGGCCACTCTACCTCTGCCATCATCATCATGACGACGTTCCAGAAGATCAAGGTCGACAAGCCGGTCGTTGAGCTCGACGGTGACGAGATGACGCGCATCATCTGGAAGGACATTCGCGAGAAGGTGCGTTGCGACTGCTGCTGTAGATACTGGTGGTACTCCTTGTCGCCTATGCATGTCGTTCGTGACGCAAGGAGCTCACGCTACTGCTGCTACTACGTCACTACGCGGCTGAGCAGCTCATTCTGCCGTTCCTGGACCTCAACATCGAGTACTACGACCTCGGACTCGAGAACCGCGACGCAACGAACGACGGTGCGTGTGCATGTGTGTGTGTAAATGGATGGATTGATCCCTTCGATTGCCATCACTACCACCCACATTCGCAGCCACACTCACTGACAACCATCCGCTATGGCCATCGTGCCGTCCACTGGCTATACACAACTACTCGCAATCGCAGAGGTGACGCTGCAGGCAGCAAATGCAATCAAGAAGCACAACGTCGGCATCAAGTGCGCAACGATCACGCCGGACGAGCAGCGCGTCGAGGAGTTTGGGCTCAAGAAGATGTGGCTGAGCCCCAACGGCACGCTCCGGAACGAACTCGGGGGCACGGTGTTCCGCGAGCCCATCATTTGCAAAAACATTCCAAAACTCGTCCCGGGTTGGAAAGAGCCAATTATTATTGGCCGCCACGCATTTGGCGACCAATACAAAGCAATTGACTTTGTGGCGCCTAAAAAAGGCACATTCAAAATCTCGTTCCACCCCGAAGATGGGAGCGACGTTCAGGAGTTTAGCGTGTACGATTTCAAGAACGACAGCGGCGGCGTTGCAATGGGCATGTACAACACGGCCGAGTCGATCGCGGGCTTTGCGCGCTCGTGCTTTGAGTTTGCATTGGCCCGCAAGATGCCGCTGTACTTGAGCACGAAGAACACGATCCTCAAGCGCTACGACGGCCGGTTCAAAGACATCTTTGAAGACATGTACGTCCGCGACTACGAAGCGGCGTACAAGGCTGCTGGGATCTGGTACGAGCACCGCTTGATCGACGACATGGTCGCGCAGTGCCTCAAGTCGAAAGGCGGTTTTGTCTGGGCGACAAAGAACTACGACGGCGACGTCCAGTCCGACATCCTCGCTCAGGGCTTTGGGTCGCTCGGCCTCATGACGTCGGTCCTGTTGACGCCGGACGGCAAGACCGTTGAAGCTGAAGCCGCGCACGGCACGGTCACGCGCCACTACCGCGTGCACCAAAAGGGCGGCGAGACGAGCACGAACTCGATCGCGTCGATCTTTGCGTGGACGCGCGGCTTGCTCCACCGCGCGAAGCTCGACAAGAACGACCAGCTCAAGCTCTTCTGCGACGAGCTGGAAGCCGTGATTGTCGAGAGCGTCGAAGCCGGTGTGATCACGAAAGACCTCGCTTTGCTCATCTACGAGGACAAGATGACGCGCGCGCACTACCTCAACACGTTCGAGGTGCGTTCGAGGCAACTGACTGTATTGATTGGATTGGATTGAGTGGCTGTGTGGATAGATGCGAATGCGGATGTATATGGATGCGAGTGCGGATGTATGTGAAACTGACGCTTGATGTCGCTACTACTTGCTGCGATGCCTTGTCGTCGTCCAGTTCATTGAGAAGATCGCGGAGAACCTGCGCGCGCGCCTGAGCGCAAACCCGAGCTTTAGCCGCCTATAGACAGCGACGCGTAGACGCACGCGCACACTCAAGCCTATAGTAGGTCGTATCGGTCTGTAAAGACCTGCAATGCATCGCAGTTGAGCGTGTCCACGCGCGTTGCTATATGTATGCATCTGTACGAGTCTGTGCGGCTGTATGGCTGTCTGATGCTGCGTGGCTGTGTGGTAGCGTCGTTGAGCCCTGCCGCTAGCAGCGCATCGCTGCTGCGTCGTTCTCATTGCCGATCGTCATGTGTTGCAGCAGTCGCACGTGTCAGCATTGCAAGCAGTTCAGGCCGTTGCTGCAGTAGCTCCTG
>JAADWX010000915.1:0-12667 GCA_023336405.1 Globisporangium echinulatum | reverse complement strand
TGGCGCCAATTGCCCGACAGCTGATACTGAAGTCGGCGACAAACCCAACGCCATGGTTACAAATGCAAGTGGGTAGATCCCAATGTCGAGCAAGCCGCCGCCACCGAGTGCGAGGTCCCACATGCGTTTGTTTGACGCCTCAAACGCAAAGCCAATGTCGGCGCTCACGTGGTGCACGTCGCCGATCGTCCCGGCTGCAAGCACTTGGCGGACGAACGCAACGGCTGGGAAGAAGCGCGTCCACATACCTGCAATTTGTATATACGAGTGGGAATGTATGTGAGAATGCGCCATATACAGTAGTATATAGAGCCACTGATGACGCGCCACACTATACCTTCCATAAAGAACCGCTGCTGTGTCGCTGCAAGCGCAAGCACGTCGCGCGCCTCTGCGGCGTTCATTGCCATGGGCTTTTCAACAAGCACGTGCTTGCTGTGGCGCAATGCGAGCAGCGAGTGCGCAGCATGCGACGTGTGCAGCGTCCCAATGTACACAATGTCAACAAGTGGGTCTGCGACGAGCTCCTCGTAGCTCCCATACGCATTTGCAAAGCCTAGTACATGCATGCGGTGACACATGCACATCACTGGCGTTAGCTCATAGTCGATGATGGTACAACTGGAGGGGAAGGCGATGTGGATGCATGCGGCCGGCGTACCATGTGTGGCTGCAAACTCCTGGGCACTCGACAGCGATCGCGCAGCGCACGCGACGAGTTCGGCGCGCGCCACGCTCTTGAGCGCGTTCGCAAAGTCGTTCGAGATCTTGCCGCAGCCGATGAAGCCCCAGCGAAGCGCGCGCGGCTCAGGTGTCGACGCCATGTTGTTGCTACGGTACTTGGTGCTTGTCTACAAATGATCACAGTCGATGATATCGGTTGCGCTAGTGCTGAATACGAGGAAGATCGCACGCCACGTTCGACAACAACGCAAAAAAGATGAGCCAATATAAGATAGACTTACTGTGCTTTGCATTTATGTGATGATTTTTATATCATTATTACTGACCGCAAGAATGTTTGTGCGCTCAACGAAATTTACCACAAATCATTTCAGTATCCGTCATTATTTTCCTATCGCTTGACATATAGAAGTTCAAGAATGTTGCAGTGTATACAGGGCAAGTTAATGCAGCTCTTTCTAAGCGACACTACGATCGTAATGAATGGTACTAGTGTTATCGAACTCTCTAACGGCATTGGTTGGCGATCAAGGATTCGTTATAAACGATGTATTTTAAGGTTGTAGGGTTTAGGGTCAACGCACTCGAGTCGTACATTCAGCAAGGGGAAGCCTCTCATAAAAATGACTCTAACCTTGCGATCGTAGCCAGCAGTATAACATTGCGTTGGTATCTCAAGCGTGCAAATAGCAGTCACGATGTCATTTGTAAGTATACACAATTAAACCACACCAGCACTTACATGCCGCCCCATACAATGTGGAACGTCCGACGGCATCCGTTGTAGCAAAGTCGCCAGTCTGTTGCGCTAATTCGGCCGCGACGACAAACGGTTGGTTGCGTACCGCAAGGCACCCAACTGACCACATACCGCACGCGCAGTTCACGCAGAGACTACTATTTCGTCGACAGCCATGTCAAAAAGCTGCAAACGTAGCACTGGCCAGGTTAGACTCAGCATATGCTCTGCCTTTAGCCCATCTGTTTGTTCAAACGTTCACATGGTACGTATCTAAACCACCACCAGAAAGATCGTGGTCGCGAAATGGAGCCACGCACTATTGACAAGTTGCCTACGCATACTATGTTCTAGTTTTTACGACATTGTCGCATGGTAATGCTACAAGGATCCAAGAGTGCTTCTAACCCAAATGATAGTGTCAACGCCGCACATGCCGCTACATACTTATACGTACAATTCGGCCCACAACGAGGTCATCAACAGACGAAGCAGATCACAGTGCTGACGACGGAATCCAGTACATACTTGTGACGAGTACACACCAACAACAACTCATGCAAACCAGCAGACGCTGCATCATGAATCGCACACGTCTGAAAAAATCAGCCCCTGCAT
Source organism: Globisporangium echinulatum (assembly GCA_023336405.1). NCBI lineage: Eukaryota > Oomycota > Peronosporomycetes > Pythiales > Pythiaceae > Globisporangium > Globisporangium echinulatum. The sequence goes on along the minus strand of JAADWX010000915.1, from coordinate 10,626 downwards.
GCATCGCGCTGTGAACAAAACCGCAGGCTCTGTATAAAAGATATCACGTATAGCTGTAGGTAGCTGTTTAGCAGTAAAACAAATTTTTATATGAATATATATATATATGCATCTGTGCATGTCGATAATTCAAAAATGGACTACCTTCGCTATATGTACGCGAATGCTCTTATAAAATACAGGTCGCACAGACATAACCGTCAATTGGACACTGAGCAACTATATTGTCAGCGGCGTCTGGTGTTGTCCATCGATGGTTAAGGCCAAATTTTCATCGGTGGGTTGCGATTGCGCCAGTGACGAACTGCATACCATATATTTTTCTGAACTATGCCATCTGAGCGAATATGATATACCACTTAAAACAACTGATAAAATTATTCGATATACCTAGACGAGCAGGTTTTATGAAGTCACAGTCAAGAATCGACAGTACCGAGTGTTGGATACTTACACTAAGTGTCGAAATGTCAAGTCTGAAGTGAGTTGTGTATGATCGGCGAGTGCTTCTATTAATATATTACTTGCGTTAAAACCTGTCCGGCAATTTATAGCATTTAACAGTTCGCGAACCCTAGTATCCTTTTCAGTAGGCGCGCAACACCAAAAGACCGAAAACTGAGCGAGTATAATTTAAAACTGCTAAATCGATATACCCCAATACACCTAAACAACAGGTAATATGATGTCACAGTCGAGAATCGATAGTACTGATGTGTTGGATACATAAACTTAGTGTCGAGGTGTCAATTCTGAAGTATTTATTATATAATTATTATTAACAATAAAAGCAAGGTTGAATTCTTGCGCACGCCTAACGCTTCATCGCTCGGCATATTTATAGACGGCCCATTCTGTCCGATATTCTGAGTGTATACCTAACGTTCGCCATGTCCTATAATATAAGAAATAACGCGATGGCCAACATATCTAACAACTGTTTCACATCAGGCAGCCAGGCTTGCAGATCGATCACTGCTGTCGCACAGACGTCAAACAGCGTCGACGTTCGAATGAATTGTTGTGGCTGTGCTTAATGCCCACTCTCACAGCCAGCAAAACGTACTGCTACGTATGGGCGTAGATCGAGCGACACTAATGAAGTGAAGACTATGTAAGTAGCAAGAGCAGTTCGTTTGTAGATATTTATAGCGTCAAATTAATTGAGTCTCTGGACTCTTCAGCGCGAAATAGAGTCGCAACATAAAATTATAGTCCAGCAAACGTGTATTGCTGCAACTGAGTTAAACTGTGTGCTGATGTGGAACGGCTCTTTTCTGTCGAGATCCACTTTGACTGTCATGGCAACTTATGGGGTGTTGTCATGATATTTGGTCATTTGACAAGCAGCATCGGCATTACCGCAACTACTAGATGTTTGCTCTGCGTCCCACCTGCCACAATAACGGTCTCACAACGTGCTGACATCGACTAAAAATGACATGTGGAGGTTTAGCGAAATAAGTGTCTCTACCCACGACATCGTGTCCTGCATGCGCAATTGTGCATGTTAGTCACAAAGAGAGTGGATGAGTCTTTGTTTCAAGTTTGAATCTGGTCACATGGCCATGCATAAAGCTTAACAGCTTGACAGTATTATATTAGTAGGTATAATTTGAACAAAGTCTCAGATTTTGTATCAGATGGTTGAGGAGGATAATTAATATCCTCTCATATCAACAAATTGGCTTTGATACTTCAAAGATGTATTCCATATTAATGATAGAAATATATATAAATCGTCCGTGATCATTAAATAAGAATTAATCGTCAGCAAGTCCCTCGTGTGAACGTGAGCAAGAGTGCGATCTTGCAGACGCAAATACAGTTGTGCAGTTCACCAACGGTGCTTGCTGGTGAGACCTCATACAGCGCAACCGTTCAGAGCACACCGTTCACAGCTGAAATTCACACCTCTGATCCGCGAACAGCCATCGCAAATAGCATCAGTTAGAGTCGCACGAAATCTTTGATAACCATCTGCTCATTTTACAAGCTTGTAGCTGTGTAATTGCGCTATAACATAGTCTCAACATGCGCTCGCGCCGTATGTCAGGCAAGGGGAAGGCGTGTCGGACATTCGGAATGAAGAGCAAGCAATGCAGTGCAGTACGTGATCTGAAGTTCTTGTTGTTTTACAAGTAGCACAACATCATACCGCATTTACGCAGCTAGCAAATTCGAAAATGAATGAGCAGTGCCTATAACTGCTAGTAAATAGCAGCTTACTGATAATCACAATTCAGATATTACTAATGTGAAAGATGGATTCTTTGAGCAATTAACATCTATCCTCATATATTGAATATTTATTCTAACAGTAGGTCTATCAGTAATCAATTTAGGTGTTCTACTGTCTGCGATAGCTTTTCTGTATACATACAGAACTAGAATGAGCGCGCAATGTACGGGCGTAGAAACCTATGTAGGTAGCAAGATCAGGTCGTTAACAAATATTATGGCGCCACGTTTATTGACTCTCGATCAATCGTGCTGTTCTATACTGTTGGATCCGATCTGTTCAGTTGAATTCACTTTGACTATCATGATTACTCATGGCATTTTACCATGATATTTGGTCATTTGACATACAGCATCGACGCAATTTTAGGTGTCTGCACTGCGTCCAAACTGCCGCAACGACGGCCTCGCAACGTGCTGTATAGAGGTATTGTACGAGTGGGAGACGGCCTCGCTCAGCCTTCGCAGTGCCTCCAACAAAACACCATCCTCTGAGCTAATGGTGGAGCCGCACCTGCGGTATCTCTGGTCTGTACGTGCAGTCATCTGGCGTGCTAACATCTCTCCAGCATCGAGGCACTACATAAATGTATAGTCGAGCAAACGTGTATTCGAACTGCTGCAACTGACTTGAACTGTGTGCTGTTATAAACTAGTGGAACGGCTCTACTGTCTTGCCATACAAGCGAAATCGACATCGTTGCAACTAATATGCGTCTATATTGAGTCCCATCTGCCATAACAACGGTCTACCAGCGTGCTGACGTCGACTAAAAACAACCTCTAGAGGTTTGGCGTATTTGGCGGCATGCGCAATCGTACATGTAGGTCACAAATAAAGTTGATGTGTCATCAGTCACAAGTAGAGTTGAGGTGTCTTTGAGATACGTTTGAGATAATGTTATTATGTAGAATAATCTTGCATTACAGTAGGCATCGTTTATACTTGTTGAATTGGCGGAAGTCTATGAATTTGATGCAGATGTATTGAGGAAGATGTCGCTTCACATATCGCATTTTCTAAATGAATACAACAAATTGACTGTAAAAATTTGAAGGCCTATTATTATTTAACAATGATGTACAATACAAGATTGTTTTGCAAATAATGAAGCTGAAGTAATATTATATACTACATTCTTGTACGATGAACGCTGTTTGTCAGACAAAACAACCGCTAGCTGCTGAAATATACGCCAAAAATGATATTCACACGTTGTACCACTATTGACTAAATTTTACATTCCGCCAAATTTGTCAGAACGTACAATATCGGGAAAAAATGACAGTAGTTGTCAACGGAGTACCTTGAAAGATGAGCTGCAGTTCGAAACGACGCAGCAACTCAGCGTTCACTACGCAATGGAGAGCAATGGGCAGACTTGAGCACATGACAAGCACGAATGCCAGTACCAGTCCTGGCATCCTCAGTGCCGAGTCACTCCAGTGCATCCTTGGCCAGACGTCGTCGACGCACAACTCGGGCAAAACGCAATGGACTCCAAGCGAGCACGCCGCCGCGACTGCTGCAGCGCACCGCAAGCTGTCGCAGTCAGTCTCCGAGACGCTCAGTCCGTACGACCCGCGCTACGCAGCTGTACCGTCGTCGTCGCCGCTTCTGCTGCTGCTACCTGCATATGCAGTCTCCACGCCACAACGGCACTACGACAAATCCACCGCGACAGCTGATCGAGCGCAGTGCCACAAGCGCTCGAGATCGATCAACGCACTCAAGCGAAAGCGACACAGCAACACGAAGCTGCAGCCGATGGCGACTGCACTGTCATCGCCGACTCGACTCGCCAGTGACACCAGTAGCGGCCGTGCTGACTGCGTGCACGCACCAGCGTTGCCAGTCAATCGCGCACGAAAAGATACAGCACTAAACAAGACAAAGCAACAGCGGGTCGCCTCGTCGCCAGCAAACCAACTCGCGAGTGCACGCGACCGCTGCAGTGCTGCTGCCTCGTTGCCGCTTCGACCACTCAAGCCGCCACTGCCCAGTACACTTGCAGACGAGATTGCGTGGATCCGCACGCACGTCCCTGTGCTGCAACTCGCGACCGCCAAGTGCTCACTCGCATTGCGCCAGCAGCTCTTTGCAACGACTCTCGTTGCTAACGTGACGCGCGCGCTCGTGCGGCTACGCTGGCGCGACTGGCGCGCAGTCGTCGCTGCGCATAAGCGCGAGATGCAGCGTCGACGCTGTGCGGCTGTAGCACTCGCTGAGCGCTTCTGTGCACTAGCGACCGACCTCGTGCGTCAGCGCTTTTGTACTTGGACGAGTTGGATGCGCGACTGCAGAGCGCTAGAGCAGTTCGCTGCAAGCGTTACGATCCAGCAGTTTGCTAAGCAGCAGCGTAGCCGCCGCTGTGCTCAACAGGCAACGAGAGACCAAACAGCGCTGGACTTACACAACACACTGCAAGCACTGCATGCACATGCATGCACGATCCAGCGCATTTTGCAGACTTGCATGCACAAGCGCCGCTGCCAACACACACTGCAAGCAGCACAAAACATCCAACAGGCCGTTCGCGTGCATCAGCAAGAGGTCCACTCACAGCGTCTGCACAGCGCGACGCGTTTGATCCAGCACGCGTATCGGCAGTTTGAGAGCGCAACACACGCACGTTTCGCTGCAGTCGCTAAACGAGCACAGCGCACGCACTGTGCGCAAGTGATCCAGCGCAGCTGGCGCTGCTTTGCAGCGTGGATGCATACAGACGCACCACTGCAATGCGTCGCACGCATCGTCGAACTGGTCGAGTATGATGCAGCAATTGCTGCAATCGCATTGATCGAACGCCGCGACTTCGCTGCAGCTTGTAAGTTACAGCGCGCGTGGCGCAGCTATACGCAGCGACAGCGCGTACTGACGATAGCGCAACAGCAGCAAACAAGTGCAGCGAGCGTGCTTCAGCGCACATTCCGACGCAAGCGCGAACGCGCAGCAGTCTGTACTGCATTGCAAGCGTCGGCACAGCCGCTGTACCTGCAAGCCCGCAGCCGCAGCATGCGGTTCCGTGACCGGTTCTGTGTGCCGATTGCACATAGCGCAGCTGCTGCTGTCCAGCGCTGCTGGCAACACTACCGCGTCTACGATCACTGCCGCTCGCAGTGCGACACAGCAGCTACTGTCGTACAGTGTACGTGGCGACGAGCCCGACGACGTGCAGCGTGGCGTGTTGTTGTCAGCGACGCACTACAGCAACATCATCGACGCGCTCACGCTGCGCAATGTATACAGCGCTGTGCGCATGTGTGGCTTGCACACCGCAACGCTCGTGCAAGCGTGTCGGCTATACAGCTTGCAGCAATGGTGCACGCTGCACTGTGCATCCAGCGATGCGTTCGACAGCGCTACGAGCGACAGCGCGATGCGTGGCGCTGCGTCCTCGTGTCTGTCCTGCAGACCCAGCTGTCGCACTATCGCAAAGCAGTGCATCGCATAGCGACTGCGTGGCGTGCGCACAGTGCCCGCAAGCAAGCGCTGCTGGCCAGCGATGCGTTGCGTCTCGATGGCAGCATTAATGATGGTGGTCGTAGTGATGGCAGTGGCGTCGCGAGCCTCGCAGAGCTACGTGAGTTGATCGTTGCGCAACAAACGCAGACCGAGCGCGAGCACGCAGCAGCAAAGTGCATCCAGCGCATGGCGCGACGCCGTATCGATCGACGCAATGGCAAGCTGCTGCTGCGCAAGTACCGAATCATGATGCAGCGCGAGCTGCGCATGCGCGCGCAGCGGCGCGTGATCCACGATTTTCTCGACGAGCAAGCGCGCGAACGCACATTGTGGCAGCAACGACACGCAGCAAAGATCGCAGCAGCAGCGTCAAGTGCTGGTAGCACTGCCACAGGTGCAGGTTTTGCGGGTGCGCAACCTGACGCCACTGCGGCGTCTGTGAGCGATACTGTCGCTGCCGACGACGGCGTGCAGCAATTCTGGAGCGACGAGTACGAGCGCGCGTACACGTACAACGCACGCACAGGCGAGTCAGTGTGGCTATGAAACGAGCGTACTTCACGAAGCGGTGCGTGCTCACGTGCTGTCAAAACACACTTGGTTGTCAACGAGGTTGTCAATGTGTCGAGTAAAATATATTGCTCACCATTTTCTGTCTCTTTCGCAAATTCATCGTTATTGTAATATTGCAAGTCGAGAAAGTAGCTCGAATCACCTTTGACATATTATGGACGCCACAAAATGCACACACGTTTATACTTTGATCCTGATTCGATGTCACATACTCAATTCAGGCTAAATGGTCTCGCACCATTCATCTCGCACCTCGAAACAGCGCAAGGACATCATCACCAAGCACCGACGACATCCCAGCAGCACCGACTGCAGTACGCACCACAGCAGACATGGCCACAACGCAGCTTGTCGGCGGGTACCACGCGATCGCGCTGCCGCTCGAGCACAGCGTGTTCCAACGCTACATCTACGCAAAGAAGCACAACGTGAAGGCGAGCGAGAGCAGCGAGTCGCTGCTCGCCGCCGACCGCACCGCGTACTTTGTGAACCTCCCAGCTGCAGCCGACGAGGCATGGCTGCGCGCGTGTCTCGAGCCAGCAGTCGGCTCAATCCAGCACGTTGTCACAGGCGGCATCAAAGCAAGCAGTAACAACAGCAGTAACAACAGCAGTAGCAACAGCAGCAGCAGCAATAGCGTAAACGATCCGTTAGTCGCCAAGACGGCGCACGTCGTGTTCAAGTCCACAAACGCACTCAAGAAGGTGCTCAACGTCAAGCAGCTCGATGCACCGACCAGCGACAACGGTGATGATGGCGCTGACACTGCTGTCGGCTTGCAGAAGTACATGCGCCAGTACCGCATCAACAAGCCGGGGCTTGCAGCAGTCAAAGCGATCGCTGACGCGTACATGTCCAAGTTTGACGCCGACGAAGAAGACGTACGTGTGTGTGTGCATGCATGTGTATACGTGTGTATACATGTGACTGACTGCTGGGCGTCTATACCCGTTGGTTGTGAGCAGGACTTTCGCCAGCGCGAAGAGCTCAAAGCGCAAGTCGACGACGACGGTTTCCAGACCGTCGTGAACACCAAGAAGCGCTCGGCAGCAGCAGTCGACGACCTCACGCGCCCTGCAAAGAAGCAGAAAGCAAAGGAGATGGACAACTTTTACCGCTTCCAGATGCGCGAGCGCAAGCGCGATCGTGCGTACCTGTGACTACTGTGGGTATGTATGTGTACGGCTGTAGACTGACGACTGTGTGTTTGTTTGTATGCGTGTGGTCCACCAGAGCTCAAGACACTGCGCGAGCGCTTCGAGGAGGATCGACTGCAGGTCGAGAAGCTCAAGAAAGCAAACCAGTTCAAGCCCGAGTGAGTGAGTGACTGAGCGTGTGCGCAAGGGCGTTAGTAGCCCAAGCGAGTACGACTGCAGGATCCAATAGACAACGAGACACCAGTAATCGCTGTGCGATGCGTTGATGAGGCGTTTGTGCGCCAGTGCGTCGACCTGTGCTGTACTAGTAGTCAACAAGCAGTGTATCTGCCGCTTTTTGCTGCACTGGCACTTGTTCGCGTGTTGGCTCGTGCGAGCAGCGACGAGTTGGTGAGCGTTCACACCCAGCATGTCGCTGCAACATCAGCAGACCCAACGTGCAATCATCGTGTTCTTGCCAACGTTGCAATAATGCAACAAACAAGACTTGTCGTTGCTGCACAACAACCATGCGTTTGCAGCAAGGTACAACAATGCGGCATGCAACACATAACTTGCGCAACAACTCCGCCAAGCAACTGCATCGCATCAGCAACTGCACAGCTCAAAAAAAGCAAAAGAACAAAAGAACGAATATGCGCATGCAAGTGGAGCCTCAAAGATCGTCGCATTCCAAGCCTCTGAGCAGCAGCTAGGCCCTCAGCAGCTAAGAACGCACTACAGCATCAGTCGCTACTAATGTCTCTAGTTCTCCGACGGCATCGAGCGGAGGATGTCCGAGTCACCAGCGTCGAGGATGCACATGACCGACACGCGGAAGAACTTGCCGCACGCCGTGCCGAGGTCGTTGTTCGTGCCCGCAAAGTGGTGCACGCCCGTCTTCGCGAGCATCGAGTAGTACTCGACCTCCGACTTGCGCAGCGGCTGCGTGTTCGACGCAATGAGCACGAGCTTGGCTGTTGAGGAGGGTGACATGGCATACAACGAGTGAGTCGACCGAGTGCGAGGCATACACACAAAAAGCAAATACAACACGATAAGCGACGTAACGCACCCTTGTTGGCACGGAGCGCCTTGAGCGTCTGCTTGTAGCCGAGCGCAACCTTGCCCGAGCGCATCACGAGCTGCAGGCGCGAGTTGATGTTCTCCTGCGACTTCTTCTGCTCAGCGCGCGAGTCACATGAGCGAGAGCGAGTTACAAGACATGCGTGAGGATCAGCAGCTCACAGTGAGCAGACACGTTTAGTGGCACCGACGACGACGCGAGCGCACAAGCAAGCGCTGCTGCATCACTCACTCGTCCTCTCTATCGCTGGTGAAGCGGTCAAGCGACGAGCGAGCAAGCGAGCGTACTGCTTGTGCGCAACACGACCGTCACGGGCTCTCGTTCCATCATTGCGTGGGGGAGATCGCGAAATGGCCGTGGACGAGTGGCTCGCGCCGTGCAGACCCATGCGCGGCACTCAGCTCGCTGACACTCGCAAGCGAGCGCAAACGAGCGAGCGCACACACACGGACCTGCGACGTCCATTTTCGACAAACCTCGTCCATCGGATGGCGAGAACGAGAGCGCGCGTTGTCGCCGGTCACATGCACGCAGGCAGACAGCGGGTTCTCGTCCATACCGACTTCTTAGAGGCAACCATTTTGCTTGACGTTCTTGTTTCTCAGCGGCTGATAAGTGCTCCACAGAACTGAAATGGCGCCTCGCACTCACACACGCGTGACAACGAACGACAAGGTCGCAACGAGCCATTGCGCGAATGAATACGAGCCAACCAGTTTTGTCACACATGCAAAATGTATGCCATACAAACAACAAGAGTGAAGCAGATTTCGTTATTTCAAAAATGGTTTGCTAAAAATATGAAAAATGGCTGTGAATATCAGGAAACACAATACTGACGAGTGTTGCACAGCATCGTCACACCAAACGCAAGCAAAAATCGAGACTTGCATGCTTGCAGCGTCATCCACACGCGCTCCAGTGCCTGCATGTGCATGTATACTGACACGATAGCCGACTACACCTTACATCTTGTTGCGGTGCGTCGTTTCATTCGTCGCTGTCGCAAAGGCTATATGATCGCTGATCATTCGTAAAGTTGCTGCTGATTCTTGTATTTTGAAATGCTGTCATCGAATGAACGGCGCTAGTCGTTCTGATTGACGTGAGACAACATTACGCTGCTGATTTAAGGCCCAACCTGCTTTGACGCATCCTGCAATCGACTGGCGAGCTTGAGCGCATGAGTGAGTCCAATACTGTAGCCCAGTATGCACGCACACACCATGGTCGATCCTGACTGTCGTTCGACACTACGTTGCTGCTGCTGCTGATTGCTGCAGACGTTTTGACGGTACGAGTGTGTCAAGATACTACGAATTGGTCTCAAGTGATAGAGTCACAAGTCCATTGTGCAGTGCTCGTTGTGTAGAGCGTGCTTGAGATGCTATCTGGTGCCAGCAGCGACCTTGTCACTTGTTATGCAGTCTCGCAACAACCTCGATACTTCGTACACTGCACACGCCTCGGAATCTGCTTTTTAGCAAGAGATCCTACTTGCAAAAACACGAGCACACACACACTGCGAGCAGGATGCGACAACAGCGATAGACGACGGCACATTTGCTCCATATCAATACCTCTTGCCGACTCGAGTGCAAATGTACTACGTCGCGCACAACTTGCTTGAGTAAAACGCTGGCTTGTATTCCCAAAGTCCAGCGAGATGTCAAGAAACTACAACGACACAACGGCAACACCGTTCACGACAGAGTTGAAGCACACACATCAGCACGTCTGATTGCTTCGATACACACGCACTCCTCACAGGCAAACACGAGCTCACATCAGCGAAGGACAAAGGCTCACTCGCTCACTCACGTGCCCGCTTTTTGCCGACACTGGCGCTTATTACCCTGTCGTCGTTGTATGGCATGTTGTTTCTCAGCTGCGGGGGCCAGAGCCGCAGCTGTGGAAAAAGGGCAATGCGCATGTTCGCACGAATGCTTTGAATGGTCGTGACGCTCGGGTACGTTTCGAGCAGCCACTGTACGATCAGCATCGCGTCGTTCTCCTGTGCGTGTGCAGCTGCGTATATAGTGCAGCCTTCGCTGCGGTGCTCGTGCAAAAACAGCAGCGTGTCAAAGTCGCCACGTGCAGCCGCGTTGTCCATCGCGTTCGTC
>JAADWX010000914.1:0-12676 GCA_023336405.1 Globisporangium echinulatum | reverse complement strand
GCCGCCTGCGCTCGCTCTAGTTGGCGCACTGTTCGTCGCACAAGCAGCTCCTGTTCTGGCGCTCGCCCCCCGCTGCGCATCTTCGCGCACTCATTCGTGTCCGCTCCACCAGTCTCTTTCTACCTCTTGCGGCTACTCTTATTATATTATATATACACATCATACATTACGCTCGGCTCTATTACTGTCAGCAACGGTGCTTCACACTACGTATTATACGCATCGACGCATTACATGGTTCTTGCTTACATCTGTCACTTTAACATTCTTCAAGTCATGAGGGCGTCCGGTCTAGACATTGCTACCGCTTGAGAAACGCATCAAGCGGTCCAGTTGCTTTGCGCTTCTTGCTACTGCTGTTGCTACCCATAGCGCTCGCACGTGAAGCCGATGTCGACGGCACCGTTGCAGACTGTGCGCTGCTCTCGCGACGACTCAGATCGACTGCAAAGTGAAAGTCGGCGTGCTCGGCGCGCGACTCGGCGACCTGCCGCAGACACCGTTCACAGTAGAACGATGCACCACGCGCGGTGCTGCTGTTACTGTTTTTGCTGCTCACACGGAACTGCGCAAACGCATCGCCATGACGCGACTCAAGATCGGCCGTCTCGACAGTCTCGTTCATAGACACGACCTTGAAGAGGTCACTCGAGATATCCCCAGCAACGCTCACGTCGCTCTCAACATTGTCAATGACAGTACTCGATGCAAGCTCCGTGGCTGATGCTGTTGTAGTCATCGGTGTCAAAGTGTCTACCATCTTCGCAGGCGCTGGCACTGCTGCCTGGAAGAACGACGAAATCGACGCGCGCTTCTTCGCCGTCGCCTCCGAGCGGCGCTGGATCGTCGCAGCGAACCGCTTGAGTTCCGACTCGGCTGGGTGTTCGGCATCCACGACAGTGTCAGCAGGTGCAACATTGTCGTCTGGCTGCTTCGTAAAGAAGCTCGTAATGCTCGATCCGCTCGCACTGTCGACGGCGACAAAGTCCTTGGCATGCATCGACAGCATCGCACACGGAAAGACGCTGTCTCCATCGCGCTTGAGCACTGCGAGCGCTGCGGCACAGAGCTCATCGACCGTCGTTGTCTGCGCGATCCGGAGGCGGTGCGTTCGCGGCCGTTCGTTGTTGCGCGTCGACGACACAGCGAGCTGCAGTGGGAACCGCTTGCTCTCAGCCCGTTCGTCCTCGAGCCGCAATACAATCTCTTCGCTCAGCACGCGCACCCAGTATGCGAGCTGCTCGAGGCGCACGAGTGCGTCGCCCGTGCGTTGGTCAAACTGCTTGACCGAGCTGAGCGTCTTAATGTCGGTCTTCTTGTTGTTGACCGGGTCGTCGCCGTCGTCGCCAGCACAGACTTGCGAGACAAACAGCGCCGTGTCGCGGCCGAGGTGCTTGACAAGCGCATCGAACCCGAGCGTCTCGACAAACGTCGCGACCGTGATCGTAGAGCTCGTGTCATCAGTGACTGCAGTCGCTGGCGTCTCGGCCTTGGTCGCTCCTGGTACTAAGGTTGGTGCTGGTGCTGAAGCTGGTACTTCGTGCTGCGGCAGGAGCGACTCGAGCTGCTTGCCCAACTTGCCACCGAGACCGCGTACTTTGCGCAGTGGAAAGTGCTGCATCAGCAGCGGCACGAATCGCGGCGCAATGAGCTAAAGGGACCGACGATGACACAGGAGTCACGTCGTGAGTAGTGCCTTCAAAAGCAGAACCCGGGGCTATTCACACAGCACACTACACACGACAGTAGGCGCACACTACGCACGGTCTGGCCGTCCGGCTTGTTGAGCGGCGACGCAAGCTTTGCGAGCAGCTTATTCGTTGCAATGCCGGTCGAGCACGTGAACTGGAGCTCCGTGCGCACGGCGTCGCGGATCTCGGTCGCGACCACAGCGCCGACTGCGAGCAGTTGTTCTTCCAGCGTGACGGGAAAGTTTGCGTCTGGCTCGCGCGCCGCGTCTTTGCCGAGTCCGTCCATCTGCGAGATGCCAAAGACTTTGGTCGCTGCGTTCCTTGGGTCGAAGCAAAAGTCGGTCGACGTGGCGTCCTGCAGCAGCGAGCAAGTTGGGGGTAAGAGAGACGGTTAGCAACTGCGCTCCAGCTGCAAATGCGCTTCTCCTGTCGGCATGCATACTCAATTATCCATATGCATGTATATCCAGTTGACCGTCGGTATACATATCAAACAGTTTGTCGACAAGCATATCCACATGCGTGTCGGTATGCATACCCAACTAACCAACTATGTAAATAGCCAACAATCCAAGCAGACAGACTCGCTGACGTATCATACCAAGCATCACTGTAGCGCTTTGCGAACACGCACCATTGCTGCGAGTCGCTGCTGCGCCTGGAGCGTGAGGTCGAGGAACGCTTCGTCGACGCCAGCTTTCTCGCACAGCGGCGCCAAGCGACGCAGCACGTCAAAGATCTCGCGACTTGCAAGTCGGTAGCGCCGCAAAATCGCTTTCTGGTGCTTGCGGTCAAACGCTTCGTTCGGCCGGCGGTTCTCGCCGAGCGTGTCGACGTGTGGCTGTGTGCGTAAGTGATCGAGTGAGTACGTGAGTGTATATGAGCGTGTGCGAATGTATACATGCAGCAGAGCCATTCGAGCTGTAGTGTCGGTCGTACCAAGTGGATGTTTGGACACTTCTTGAGCGCGTCGCTCGTGTGTTCACCTGACATCAAAGCGACCCATAACAGCAGCATAGGCAGCAGTTGCTGTGTGTCGGCATGTGTATCATGCAACTACTAACAGTGGCCGACTGCGCAACAATGTGTGTATGGTATACGACTGCCGACGCACCTCGTAGGACGCCACACTTGCGCGCAGCGTAGTTGACAGCGAGCAGACTACCCCACTGCTGCACAGCAACGGGTTCGCCAGCGGGGATCTGCAGTCGCCGTTGCTCTACCTGCGCGTAGAAGCAGTCGAGATCGAGGTGCACGACCACGCGGCATGGTGGCTTGGATGCGACTGCTGTTGTTGTTGCTACTGCTGTTGTGGCTGCGGATGGCGCCGTCACAGACTCGATGGTGTACACGTCGTCCATGCTCTCATGTCCAAATGTGTGGTGTGGCGTGTTCTATCGAAACGGTGTGCACACGCGCTGCTGCTGTTTGTCAAGTGATCGAGCTTGCGATGTGCTGTCTGGTACTCCCGCTGTCAACGTGTTGCAGTTGTTGGTGGTGCCAACTACCAGCACCTGCGTTGCTGATGCAATTCGCGCGTCAGTCGACATGAGAAGAACGAATTGGCGCGAATGTCGTGAAAGCGATGTAGCGCTTATCGAAATTACAGGAATGCACATTTGCGCTATTTATGAGCAGTGGATACAATTGTGAAGCTCCACATAAGAAATGTCGGGATACGAATGTCTGTTTCAGACACAACGACAGCATGTTGACTTGCTCGACTTCGCTCTCTCTTACTCTTGATACGTGTTTAACATGATGGATCCAGCTGCAGACAACAATGTCATGACGATGGCAAACCTCACTGGTGCGACTCGTTGCAATCTTGCGAGGTTGGCTCGATCGCTTGAAATGCAGCGACAGTCAAACAAGATGCTAGACAAGCATCGCGACGAACAGGTACTGGAACACTGATAGCAGATGAGCTGCTTGCGAATGAGCAAGCGCGCTGCGAGGTAAACGGAGCTTGCGCAAATGCAGCACTTCCATTTCCCTTGTTTGTTGGATCCAACAAAATGGCTGTCTGATTCACAACGAACACCTCGCACGAGATTCGTGGCGAGGATGGTCGCCGTCACGCAGGCAACTGATGCACGCGTTCTACTGGAAACGCGTCGTCGACGCAAGCCCTTGCCAATCACACTCACATGCGCTGCTCAAAGCGAACCAAAGATCGTCTGGAGCGCGCAAATCAATCAAGGATCCTTCATCTGTCTCCGTGCGCTTGCAACAATGATGCGGATGCTGCCGACAACACTGTTGCAAATCGGCAGCGGCGACATTGAAAGGTGGACACACAGATGACTCGTTCTGCCCACAACAGCCGAGACATGGCTGACAGAATCGGGCAACTCGCTACCACTCCGATTAGTCTCGCACTTGGCGTCTCGCTCGCTCAAATGTCAACAACGACATGCTTGGTGTTGACGCTTGCCGAGTCTCCCGACTGCTTGCTCGCATGCTCCAAGCAATCGCTCGCACTGATCTCGCTTACCGGCTCTTGGCCGCGCTTTGACCGCGAGACATTTTGGTACACAACGGACTGTCAGCACTGCATCGTCAGCCTTTTGTGCGGCGTTCCATGCAAACGCACCAGACCTGTCCGTTCTTGTCGAGCGTGAAAGAGTCAAACACAAGCGTTGCTGTCGCAAGTGATTCGTCTCGATGCCTTGGCATCACCATGGCGAGGCATCGACTCGACCTTGGCATCATTATAAGCATTTGGATCTCAAGAGCAGCTTGGACGTTATCATCAGAGCCACCATGTTCACACTGTGGTGCCTGAATGCTCGTTCCAGCGTGTGTGCGAGTCAAACGCTGCGTCGACCATCATGAGGCAGCGAGTGTGCGCAAGAGACATCTTTCGTCGTTCGCCCGCTGGCGTAATCCCTGAAGCGAGCAAACGACGGAGTGGTCTGCGAACCACACGTTTCGCTACTTGTTCAAGGGCGGCAAGATGCAATGCGCGACGTGCATTCGATTCGATCACATGCAAATGAGTGAGCAAGCGTCCGAGTCCTCTTTCGCACAGTACGATAGTGTGTGCGTAAGGCGCACTCGCTACTGCCGATGATCGATTGCCTCCACCTCGATGCTCGCGACTCGCGGCGTCACTCACACGCCTCGCTCGATTCCTCGACATCGCGAGACGCGACCTTGTTGTTGCAGCGGCTTTGAGGCGCAAGTGCGAGAAAACGGGACTACAAGATCAGTTCGCCCGTGATCAGCAACTGTCGCACGATTGCTCGATCCGTTTATGTGCACGTTTCAGAGCCTATCACATGATCTCGATAAAGTACGATCCTATTTTCTGCCAATCACATGCACGTATTAGGTCGGAAAATCGAAGCGCGCGTGGTGTCGCCCAGCCTTGCAGAGAGTCGCCGAGACTTGCTGCGTCGTCTGTGTTTCCTATTGTGGCATTGCATAGTTGTCGCGTGTGCACTTGGACTCGGTGGCGACGACGACGTCGACAACGTCTGCACACACTCGACATTCTGCGCCCTTGATAGCAGCAGTAGCAAACGACAGCAACGACACTTTCACGCACATTGCTCTGCGTGTGTGTGCAAGTGTGAGTGCTTGGCATTTGCAGACAAAGCAATCGAGGACCAGCAAACGACAACCGCGAACAACCGACTGATCATCACGACTACTTGACGTGCACGCACAACCAACGATGTGGCTGTTTGCAGGCGTGTGCTTTGCGATCTCGACGCCGTGGGTGCGCGCTGCACTCGAGGCGCTCTTCGCGGAGCTCACGGTGCTGTTCTACAACTGGCTCCCAACCGTTGCGCTCGTGCTCGTCGGCATCTTTGCTGCTGCACTTGCGCTCTCGTGCAACAACACGCTTGTCTTGCGCAACAACAGCAATAAGAACGCAGTTGCAGTGACCATCACTCCGACTGCAACCAACACCAACAACAATGAGATCGACGAGCCAGTGCGCTTCCGTCCGTCGACGACCTCATCGTCGATGAAGCCGTCGAACGCGTTTGCAATGAGCAACGCGCTGCTCAAGACGCTGTTGTTTGCATCGACAATGTTGCCACTGAGCACTGTTGTCAGTGCAGCAACGTTTGCGACAACAACAACTGGCCGCACGCTCACGACAACGCGGCACCTCGCAGCTGCGAAAGTGCCGTTCACGCTCGCCGACAACGCAACGGCGCTTGCGTCGCTCCGGTCAAAGCTCACGGCGTGCAAGTACTCGAAAGGCATCGAGTGCCTCGACGACCCAACAGCGCTAAGCGAGTTTGGGCTGTTCAAGCGCGCACCGGGCTACTGCGCCGCGTTCGACACGACGTACGTGAACGTGACGGTCGGTACGCCAACGCCGAACCGGTACTTCCCAACATCGGTTCAAGACGCATACGCCCGCGGGTTCCAGAACAAGTTTTCGACGTGGACGCCGAAGAACAAGGACCAGTTCCAGGTCGACTGTCCGTTCCTGTACAACGAGACTGTCGCACAGGGCAGTGAGTACCTCTGCTGCACTGAAGGGCAGTACGAGAGTCTCATGACGCAAGTGCGTATGATCCCAGGCCTGTGCAAGTCGTGCAAAGAGAACTTGCGCAACATCTTTTGCCAGATGACGTGCAGTCCAGACAACAGCATGTTCCTCGACGTCAAGCAAGTGCGGCTCATGCCTGGCGACGACGACCACAAGGACGACGTGTACCCTGCAATTGAGGACTTGACGTACTACGTCGGGAGCGACTGGATCCGCGACATCTACGACTACTGCCAGAAAGACAGCAGTTTTGCTTTGCTGTGTAACCCGAAGAACAACTGCACGAGCGGCTTTGGACTCATGGACTTTATGGGCGCGTACAAGCTCAACAGCGTCGGCTCGCCGCTCCAGATCAACATCAAGACGATGCAGCAGCTTCCAGACGCGACGCAGAAGGCGCTCTTTTGTCCCTGTGGTACGACGAACACGACCGGCTGCGTCGCGCCAATGGACACGCACTTGGCGTCGTGTGTTGGTGTCTGCGGCTCGCTGTGCGCCGTCGACGCGAACGACAAGCGGACGTTCCACCCCGCGTGCTACGGCGGCGCGTCGCTCGGAGCGAACAACCCGAACGGCAATGATTCGAATGCCAACACAGTTGACCCAAAGTGGCAGCCGCTCATGCAGTTCATGGCCAACAACCTTGTCAAGTCGGACTACGACGTGCTCAACTACTTTCTCGCAATGCTCGGCGGCGTCATCGGCCTCGCACTCATCCTTGGGTTCCTGTACATCACGTGCCGCAAGCGCAAGTACGGCGCCGCCGACCACTTGCGCCACGGTCCGTTTGTCGCTGCGGCCGCCGAGGACCAGCATCTGAGCTACGTTGACGACCTCGTGACGAGCATCATGAAGCGCTGGGGCGCGTTTGTGTCGACGGGACGCAACCCGACAAAGGTGATTGTCGTCATGCTCGTGATCATCCTCGCGTGCTCGTCGGGTCTGTCGAAGGTTGAAGTCGAGACCGACCCGGTCAAGCTCTGGGTCGCCGAGTCGAGTCGGCCGTACAAGGAGCGCGACCACTATGGCGAGCTCTTCATGCCGTTCTACCGCGCGCAGCAGATCATCCTCGTGCCGAAAGACGGTGGTGACATCAACCGCGTCGCGTACCTGAAAGAAGCGATCCGGATCCAGAACCTCGTTGCGAACGTCACGTACGGACCAGCGGACGTGGCATTCCCGGACCGCGTCACACTCGAAGACATATGTTGGAAAGTCACGGGCACGGCATGTACCGTGAACTCGATCACGCAATACTTCCAGAACCGCATGGACCACTTTGCGTTCTACGAGAAGTACGACCTCGCGCTCGACCACTTTAGCCAGTGTCTGTACTCGCCGACGACGTCGGACGTCTCGACGTGCGGTGCGCTCGCAACGAAGCTCACACCCGGCGACAAGATCCCAACGAGCATGAGCGACTGTCCGTGTCTCTCGAACTTTGGTGCGCCGATGAACCTGTACAACACGTACTTGGGCGGCTTTCCCGACGGCGCGGACCGCAACACGACGCTGTTTCTCCAGTCGAAAGCGATCGTGTCGTCGGCGCTCGTGTACAACTACTATGACAAGGCGCTGAACAAGCCAGCGATCGCATGGGAGCGCGAGTACATCAAGCTGCTCAAGGTCGAGCGCAAGCGCAACGAACTGTTCACAATCTACTTTATGGCTGAGACGAGCGTCCAGGACGAGATCGAGGTCGAGTCGAGCGGCGACGTCTTGCCAGTCGCGCTCAGCTACTCGCTCATGATCATCTACGTCTCGCTCGGGATCAACCGCTGGTCGTTCCAAAAGCGGTTCTTCCAGACATCGAAGATCACGGTCGGGTTCCTCGGTATCTTTTGCATCATCCTCGCAGTCACAACGACGATCGGACTGTTCATGTGGGCCGGCGTAAAGCTCCAGCTCGTGATCATGGAGGTCGTGCCGTTCCTCACGCTCGCAATTGGCGTCGACAACATCTTTTTGATCGTCCACGCAGTGAACCACAAGCACGACGTGCTGCTGGCCGCGCAGCCCGAGCGCTTTGTCGGTCTCGAGTTAAACGACGCGGCGACGCGCGAACTCACGAGCGAGATCGTCGCTGACGGCCTCGCGTACATTGCGCCGAGCATCTTCATGGCGTCGCTCGCCGAGTCGATCGCGTTTGCGTTTGGCTGCATCTCGCCGATGCCAGCGGTCCTCTGGTTCGCCGCGTTTGCGTGCGTCGCAGTCGCAGTCAACTTTTGCGTCCAGATGACGCTGCTCGTTGCGATCGTGACACTCGACAAGCGCCGCGAGCTGCGTGGGCGGTACGACATTCTATGCTGGCGCCAAGCGCCGGGGCCCGCGTGGCAGCGTGCCGATGCAGAAACTGCCGAACACCAAGTGCTCGTGCAGCCCAAGACGCCGGAAGGCGACGATGTTGAGCGCCCAGCGACGTCAACTCCCGGTGCATCGACGCACTTGTTTGACCGCTGCGTCGACGCGTACGCGTGGTTTCTGTCGCTCCGCGTCGTGAAGCTCATCGTGCTGCTGCTGTTTCTCTTCTGGACGCTCATCTCGATCACGTCGATCGAAGAGCTCAAGCACGGCTTGCCGCAGGCCGAGTCGATGCCGTCCGAGTCGTACTTGACCGACTACTTTAACGCCCTTGACGTGTACCTCGCGACTGGCGCACCGGTGTACTTTGTCGTCGAAGGTGGCTACGGCCGCAACCCACCGGTGTTTGACCTGAACGATCAGAGCGTGCAAGCGAAATTTTGCAAGTCCAAGAGCTTTTGCGACGACTTTTCGATCCCGAAGATCATCGACGCGCTCGCGAACGACGGCGACCGCGACGTGACGCACTTTAGCGAAGGCACGACGTATTCGTGGCTCGACGACTTTTGGGGTTTTGTGAGCCCCGACAGCGAGTGTTGTCGCGTCGACGCAACAACGAACGCGTACCTCCCGATTCTCGCCGACGACGCTGCGTACTCGCTCGCACGGCCGACAAACCCGACGTGTTTGGCCGCGAAATCGAGCGTTCCGCCGGTCCCGAAAGACTCGTTCATGTCGCTGTTTAGTATGTTTGCGACTGCGAGTGCTGGGAACCTGTGTTCGTACGGCGGCGGCTCGATCTACCGCGGCCAATTCAGCATCGACGACAAGCCGATCCCAGTCGTCACGAGCTCGACGCCAGCGATCGTGCTCAACACGACGAGCTACGGGAACCAAATCACGGCGTTCTCGTACATGGTCGTTGCGACCGCGAACCCGACGCAGCAGCACTTTATCGACGCGTACGCGCAGGCGCGTCGGGCGGCCGAGTGGATCAGCGACAAGACCGGCGTCGACGTCTGGGTCTTTTCGCTCACGTACGTCTTCTTTGACCAGTACCTCACGGTCGTGCGTGACACGTACACGTTCGTTGGGCTCGCCCTCGTTGCCGTGTTTGTGATCCACGTGATCTACTTTGGCGGCGTGCTGTACCCGCTCGTCGTTGCGCTCGCTGCTGCGAACATTGTGATCCAAGTCATGGGCCTCATGCGCGCCAACGACATTCTGCTCAACGGTCTCTCGATGGTGAACCTCGTGATCGCTGCTGGCATTGCGGTCGAGTTCTGCGGCCACTACGTCCGTATGTTTGCAAAAGCGCGCGGCTCGGGTGACGCGCGGGCCAAGATCGCGCTCCGCAAAGTGCTCGTGTCGGTGCTCTTTGGCATCACGATCACAAAAGTTGTTGGCTTGAGCGCGCTCACGCTCGCCGACTCGCGCATTTTCAAGAAGTACTACTTCCGCATGTACATGATGGTCGTGCTCGCCGGTGTGCTCAACGGCATGTTGTTGCTCCCAGTGCTCCTCAGTATCTTTGTCGATATCAAGCAGTTTATCGTTGCGAAGCGCACTGGCGGCAACAAGGGTGAGGCTGGTGACGTGGTGCCAGCGACTGAGAGTCCAGTCTACCGCGGCGTCGAGAGCGTCAAGCTCGCATCGCCAGTTGCAGGCTCGGGCGCGACGCGCTAGTCAAACAGCGAGTAAGCAGCAGCAGCAGCAGCGACTTGCACTCGCGTGCATAGCGCGCTTCTTCGGCTCTGCGTCGCATCGCATCGTCGCTCATGTCTGGTGTTTGGTGGTCTGGTGCACTCCCAGTCAGTAGCAACAACCAGAAGTCGACCGAGTCAAACTGTGTGATCTCTCATTCAATGCATGTAGCTTTCTTTCTCATTGCCTTCTTACGCGCCTTCTTGCCTCTGTCTGTATATATCCTTGACAGGTGTAGTCAAGCGTTCATTTCTGTTTCGGTGGCTCTTTACTAGCAGCTGAACGTACTTGCTACAAACGTCCTATGTCCTTCCAACTCGCATCGCTGTTCGTTACCTCGAGTGTATGAGTCTACTCGACCAGCACACTGTGTAATGATTTTACAACCGCGCACCTACGACGCCGACACGTCGACTTCGCGCACTTCTGGGAACTGCGCAAGTGCTGCACTGAGCGACCCGCTTAGGAACGCTGCCGATGCACGGCTCATTGCGTGCAGTGCGCGCGATGGATCGATCGCACCAGCCGACTTCATGATCCGGTTCACGAGCGGCGAGAACACGGGCAGGTCGCAAAAGTTGTTGTGGCGCGACCCAAGCAGGACCGTGAGCGCCGACTGCGCGTGTGTGCTGCCGCGCGTATGTTCCTTTGTCGCAACACAGTTCACGGTCCAGTCGTAAAAGTGCTCGGACAGCAGATGCAGCACCGGCACGTCTGCGCCGAGTCCGCTCTTCATCTCAGCATCGACCGGCATCATCCAGACGTCGAGCAGCACGAGGGCGCGCACGCGGTCGTCATGGTGTGCAGTCGCGATCGCTGTTGCAGCGCCAAACGAGTGGCCAGCGAGGCTCACGCGCTGCATGTCGGCGAGGGCAAACACGTCGCCTGTACGCTGAGTCGCGTGTTCGTGCGCAAGGGCGTCGAGCACATTGCGCACTTCACGCACGCGAGACTGGAGCTGCTCGTTCCGGAACGCAAAGCCCGCGCCGTCGATGTTGTCGTGTACAGCGCGCGACACGGGTTCGTAGTACGCGACGCGGCTGTCGGGCAACCGTGTGACAGCAGCTGAGCCATCGCAGTGGTTCATGACGACAACAACGTAGCCCTCGCTTGCAAGCTGCTGCGTGAGCGCCGAGTAGATGTCGATGCAGCCACCGAGGCCGTGGCTAAAGACCACAACGGGCCAGCCACGAGCCTTGTCATCTGGTGTCGCGACTGGTGCGTTCGGCAGTGCGGCCAAGTACCCGCTGCGCAGGCAGCCAAAGAGCCACTGCGGCACGCCGCTAAAGACACTCATGCCCTTGAGCGCGTGCTCGCCGTGGTGCAGCATCGTTATGCGCTTACTCAGCGGCAGTGGCGTTGGCGCTTTCGCTGACGGGTACAGCACGCGGCACTCGACGCCGCCAAAGCGGCCGGTCGTCACGCCAAGCGTCTTGTACGCGCCGTGCAGTTGCGAGACGTTTGGCCACGGGAATACGAGCACAATCGCGAGTGCGAGCGCGACGCCAGCGTCTGCAGCATAAAGCAATGTGTTTGCAGACACGAGCTGCAGCGGCGCGCGAACTGCGAATCGCGACACGAACGCGAGCATCGCGAAATACAGCGGCGCGATCTCACGCCGAGGGTGGTGCACGAGCAGGAGCGCACCGATCGCTGCAACAAGCGCTGTCTGCACGACCAACTGCTGTTGCACACTTGCAAACATAGTGTTGGTGCAGTGCTCAACCGCAAGCACACTTGCGCTCGCCGCGACGAGCGCGTACTCGGTGAGTTGGTAGCGCGCGACCGACATGCTCGATGAGATGCAAGAGCTGAGTGGCGAGATGAAGATTGATTTTCCTGTCTTGGACGTATCAAATACTTGTTGACGTCATCGAAAAACAAATGCATTCTAGAAGTGTTTGATTGACAAGAAACAAAACGTTGGTAGTAATCTACATTAGTAACAGAATTTCTACACTACTGCTTACAAGGATGTTGAAAAAGAACGATTTTTGTATAAAGACTGCTTTAGGCGCACTAGCACGTCTCGATCGAGTCAATGACACTCATATGCGTGTCGTAAGATATCGCCTATTTAGCTTCATGGCCACGTTCACGTTACTGACGCTGCGATCACCCTTTCCGTTCAGGGTCGCCGACATCGAGAACAACGGACTGGTCGAGATATTAGACGCGAACTGGACGCTCGACGATTCAAGGACGCATTAATTTGTCGTCGGGGCGCTGGCTAGTAAGCATGTTGGTATGCGTTCGTGTCGTGCACATTCTTGAGCGTCGTGCAGCGTCTCAGCGGCGCATACGACCGGACCGACCGACCGCGCAAGCGTGCACGCACGTCGCGCGCAGATAGTGGCAGTGTGAACCTTGCGCAGCTCGACCAGAGCATCATCGAGTTGATCTTTGCGTTCGTAGCGACCGGAGTCAGTCGCGAGATCAAGCTCCAGTACTCATGTGAATGAGT
>JAADWX010000913.1:0-12688 GCA_023336405.1 Globisporangium echinulatum | reverse complement strand
GTACTTAGTCGACAAATATGGCGGAATGCATCGCAGAGTGATGGGCACGACAAACAGCAAACGGCTTCTGGATAAGCGAGACAACAACGAGTGTCCACTGCAGCGCGACAGCGACGACTTCGCAGCAACTGTGCTCGACGATCTCGCGCTGTTCCCAGACGACGCGCACTCAGCGCCATTGGTTGCGTACGTTCAGCCGCAGTGTGCATGGTCGTCTTACTGCAGCGACATCGTTGACTCACGCTGCAACAGTGTTGAATGGCAATGTGATGGAGACTGCTGCGCGCCACAAGATGCGATGTCGACAAGAACGACGACGTCGCCGAGCGACTCGATCTGTCTACTTCACAACGCGAATGCGTCGCGGTCGAGCGTTGAGAGCGACACAAGAGCAAGTTTGCGGTCGAGAGGCGTTCGACCGAGTCGCAATGGCTGCTCGACAGAGTTGGTAAGCGACAGCGCATCGAGTGATGAGAGGAAAATGTGCAGCGGCGACTGCAGTCGAGCTACAGTCGAAAGAGAGAGAGTGTGTACATCGTGAGCCAAGGAACTACCGAGCGCTCTGTCGTGCTTGGTCTTGACCGTGCGATGCGATGCACCGACACCGTCGAGGTCGAGGTGGTCAGATGTACGATGTCTGATGCAAAATATGTGGGTAGTCGCAATGTATACTAAAAGCAAGGCATTGTAGTTTCCCGCATCCATATTCTTGATTGCAATGTACTTGTGTGCACCACACCAAACGATCGAGCGCAGCCTGAGCCCTGTCGTGGCACAACGCGAGTGAAGCAGCAGCACGCAAAGGGCGAAGGCGATCGACGTTCCTCGCTCCTCGGTCTCGCTTCCCCTCGTCTTCCTCGCTCGAGCAGCTCTCCCCCTCAATCGCGACTGTGTGCACGCACAGCCCCAAACCCTCGTTCACCGTCGGCTCTTGCGTGTGTCTTGACCCACACGCATCTGTGACGTTTGTTCGCCCACCCACTCGCTACCCCATCACACGGACGCGCGCGCGTGACACGAACAACAGCAGCAGCAGCCGATCGCATTACCCGACCGTCACGATGTTCAACCGCTTGCTCGGCAAGGGCGGTAACAAACATGCAGCCGCAGGTCCACCGGGGGCGCACGCGAATCAGGGCAGCAGCGCTGCACCGCCAGCCGAAGAGCCCATGGGCGGCGGCTTCTTCAACCTCCCACCAATGCCTGTCAAGCCCGCGCCGTACGGCGGTGGTAGTAGCACCATCCCAGCTGCTGCACCGAGTGCGCCTGGCCCTGCGGCTTACAACCGCCCAACGCAGCTCCCTGGCTCATCGTACCATCCGCAACAGCAACCGCCAGCACCAGCTGCACTGCATCATCCACATCATCCGCACCAACCGCACGTGCCACCAACGTACGGCCATAGCGCGAGCAGCTACGACGCACCAGGTGTTGCTACCACTGGCAGTCTCGACATGTTTGGCGGCATGGCGATCAAGAACCCGCCAGTCGCTGCTGCTGCTAGCACTGCTGGTCCAACCGCGAGTCTCTTTAGCGGCCTCGACGTTGCAAGCACGAGTACCAGCGGGCTGACAAGCTCCGCGCCACCGGACGGACTGCACGCCCAGCACCAGCTCCACCAGCACCAGCCGGTTGGTGCTGCTATGGGTGACCGACGCAAGTCGGCGACGCGCACAACTGGGTCGTTCAACTACTTGGACGTCGCTGCATCAGTAGCGACTGATACGCAGCACCAGCAGTTGACGCGGACGAGCAGCAATGCGAGCAGCACAACTAGCAGCACGCGCACAGCGTCGGCGTCGTCTTCTGTCCCGAAGGTCGTGAAGAAGAAGAAGACGAAGAGCTTTCGCCCCGGCTTTGGGCGCCAGCTCTCGGACGAATCGATCGCTGCGCTCCAGCGTGGCGACCTCAAAGCCGAAGACGTCGTTGCTGCGACAGCGAACACTGGCGACGATAGTAGTGGATCAGCAGCAGCTCCACGGGTAGCGACAAACGCGACCGACTTGGCGCACTTGCTGCCGCCTGTTGGGGCTGTCGGGACTACGACTACCACTGGTACTGGCACCTCGATGCTATCGGGGCTCACAGTCCACAAAGCAGCGGCAACCGCTGGCAGCAGCAGCGTGTTGGCTGGACTTACGCTCCACACAGCAGCGACAACGACAGCTGCGGCACCGGCATCGCCCCGCGCAACATCCAAGCGCGACCTCACGACCTCATCAGCAGCGGATGGCCATACAGCAGCGACCAGCTCAGGGACCACCTCTGGGACCACTACGGGCGTCCTCGCAGGCCTCAACGTGCACCCAAACGAACCAACAACGAGCAGTACGGACGCAATCGACCCGTCACCGACCCGTACTGTCGTCACTACGCCAGCAGCACCGCCAACACCTGCGGAGCGTCTCGCAACGACGCTTCGCGACTTTTACGCGAGCGCCGAGCGCTTCCGCGACGTTGTGACGCAGCAGCGCGCCACGGAAGCCGCACTGCTCGAGCGCAAAGCGTTCCTCACGCACCAGCTCGCGCAGTACGAACTCGACTTGCGCGCCGTCGAAGCGCAGCAGCAGCGCGCGTGCGAAGTCGAGGACTTTGAGCGCGCCGACGCACTGAACACGACGCTCAGCAGCGTGCGCCACTGCATCACGTTGAGCGACAGCGACGTGCGCAAAGTCGACAGTGAGCTCAACGCGTGTCTCAAAGCATCGGAGCGCGCGTTTGCAAACCAGCTGCGGAGCACGCGCGGCACACTCCGCGAGCTCGAAGCGTTCCGGGACGCGCAGGACCTTGCGCGCGCCGCGCTGCGGACCGAGAGCCACGCATTCAACGTCCGCGAGACGCAACAGCTTCAGTTTGAAGCCGAACGCATTAACACCGAGCGGCACCACGTCGCTGCGAGTCTTGCACACGTCGCAGCTGAACGGAGCGAAATCGACGCGACGATCGACGAGCAGTGCAAAGACGAACGCGCCGCGCGCGCATTGCTCGAGATCGAGAAGCAAGCTGTCGACGACGAAGTCCGAGCGCTCGAAGCGCTGTTGGCCGCCAAGCGTCAGCGCGCAAGCGAACTCAAACAAGCGCTTGATGCGACGGACCGCGACATTGACGCCGTGCGGTCGCGGTACACGCGGCAGCTCAAGCGCCTTGCCGACCGCGAAGCCGGGATCCGGACAACGCAGCACGAAGTCGAAGCTGATGAACTGCAACTCGTCGCCCAGAAGCAGGCGTTCCACGACACGCTCGCCAAGTTTGCACTCGATGTTAGCGAGTGTACGAAGCAGTTGACGAGCGTACGGCAGCAGCTGCGGGCCGCAGCGCGGCTCACGCAAGTGCTCGAGACGCAGGAGCGGCGGCGCGAACAGGCCGCAGTGCGCAAGCGCGCGCACAGCGCCGAGCTTGGCGCGTTAGCAGACGCTGCTGCCGTTGCTGAGCAGAGCTTTGTGATGCTCCGTAAGCAGCACGAGGAGCTCGACAGGTCGCTCGGTGTGCACCGGAACGCCATTGCGTCGGCCGAGTCGATGCTCCCGCGGCTCGAAGCCGAGAAGCGCGCAGCAGCAGCAGCGCGCAACTTCAAGGATGCGGCGCGCATGTCGAAAGACATCAAAGCGCTCGAGAAGGACCGCGCGACGGCCGAGGAGAAGGTCGAAGTCGCCGAGATGGAGCTGAGCGACTTGAGCGAGAGCATTGCCAAGCGCGAGCGCGAGTGCGACGACAAGCGCGCGGAGCTCCGTGCGCTCGAGCAGCAGCTCGAACTCGCTGCGCTCGCCGAGTTGTGGAAAGAGGCTGCGCACTTGCGCCACGCCATGCGCAAGCTGTCGAAGCGCAAAGGTGTCCACTCTGTTGGCAACAGTGTCGAAAATGTCGACAATGGCATCGACAGTGTCGACTTTTGTACGTCGGCATTGCTGCTCGTACAGGCCGAGCTTGATGCGTGCGTCGTGCAAGTCGATGCGCTTGAAGCCAAGTACGACGTGCGCGACCCGCACGCTGACGCTGCAGACGCCGACAGCAGCAGCAGCGACGACGACGATGACGATGTTGATGACAATGCAGATGGTGGTGATGCTGAGCGACTCGGACGGGATCGCCGCGCGTCGCGCGAGGTCAGCGGCGCAGACGCCAGCAGCGACGCTGATGCCGACGGCGACAACGACGACAGCCGCGTCGACGAAGCCGATGCGCTCGATGCGATTGCTGCAAAGCTCGTCGAGCTCGAAGCGCAGATCGACAGTGCGACCGAGCGCGAAGAGTACGAACTGGCGGAGCGCCTTGACGCGCAGATCGACGCGCTCAAGCAGCGGCAGCACGCGCTACTTGCACTCGCGCCGCGCGAGTCGCCAGTTGCAGCAGCTGCCGACAGCGACGACGATGACGATCAGGACGACGAGGACGATGACGATCAGGACGACGAGGACGATGCGAATGAAGCGGACCAGTACAGTGCGGAACTGGACCAGCACGACATTGGGATAGTTGCGGCTACTATTGGGAGTGACGACATCGACGACGACGTAGCAGCGCATGGACACGGCCACGACGCGCAGACGGTCGACGAACTGAACGACGAGCTCGTGGCGCTGCGCGAGCGCATCATTCACGTCGAGGACGACATTGACTTGGCGACGCAGAACGAAGAGTACGAGAGCGCAGCGACGTACGACGACGAGCTCCAAGAGTTGCGGGCCGAACAGGAAGCGATCGAGCGGCTGCTCGCAGCAGCACATGCGCGCGAAGCATCGGTGGCTTCGGCTTCCGTATCAACAACGGCAACGACCCCAACGAGTCTGTTTATGGGGCTTGGTGTCAAGCCGCCGTCAGAGACCGAGACTGCGACTACGACGGACGCAACATCGAGTCTGTTTGGCGGCCTTGCAGTCGCAGAATCCGCACCGACTGCTGTCACCAACATGGTCGACGGCACTGTCAGCAGTGCGTCGCTATTTGGTGGCTTGCAAGTCAGTGGCGGCAGCGCTGCTGAAGCGACCGAGTCGTCGCATCACGAGTTGTCGAAGCCGCCGAGTCCGATCGAGATGGCCACACAGCCGGACTCTCCTGTTGTCGACACTGTTGTGGCTACAGCAGCTGCAGCGCCGCAAGCAATTGACTCGCCGACTGCGAGTCGCGTGACTGGCGTCGACTCGTTCTTTGGCGGTCTCCACGTGAGTCGCACCAACGCGAACGCAACTGTGCACTACCCATCGCCTGCGTCGTCGATCGGCGTCGGCAATGCGTCGCTCTTTGGCGGTCTCCAGCTCAGTAGTAGCACTGCTGGCACTGTAGCTGAGGTGACGAATGAGGCAGTGACCGAGTCGGTTGCTGCCGACAGTCACGACACGACGAGCGGCGTGTCGGTGTTTAGTGGCTTGAGCGTCACGGAGACTGTCGCAGCGCTCGGTCACGAGAGCCTCGAGACCATGGAGACTGTCGCTGCTGCTATGTCTGGAGCCGACGCACCCGACGCGCCAACCAGCAACACCAGCAGCAATAGCCACAACAACGGCATGTTTGCAGGTCTCCATGTGAGCGCAACGAGTGCCGAGAGCCACTCGCGCGCGGGTTCAGCGTCGAGTCTGCTCGACACTGTCGACGCGCTGTCGTCCGACTCGCCGATGACGATCCACGAGCTCTCGGACCACGCACTTGCGACCGACGACGACGACGACGACACCGCGAGTCTCAGTGGCTCGACGGGTGCGATGAGCCGCAGCGCGTCGTCGTTTGCCGACATTTCGTTTGCGTCAACGGCCGTCACGACGTTAGCGACTGATGCGATTGTACCGACGACAGTGTCAACAACGACAGGCGTGTCGAACAGCAGTCTGTTTGGCGGTCTCTCGGTCGCGCAGCCTGCTGTAGCAGTTGCAGACGAACAGAACGACGACGACGCTGATGTCAAACACACACCGCCGACCGAGTTGTAGTGTGTAGAGTGAGTGGAAGGAGTCAGCTGTTGCGAGTAGCAGGTGGCGAGCACGACCGAGTTGATGGCAAGAGTGCAGAATGCGAGGAGACGAGAGAGCGAAGCGACGAGCGCGAAGAGTGCGTGATGGAGTGAAAGTAGCAGCGAGCGTGCGAGACGCTGGTTCGTCGTCTTGTGTATAGTGTGGTAAGCGTTTCGACAGCGCGCATCTTCGCCGTTTTGTGTGCTCTGTCGCTGCGAACGACGTGGCCGTTGCCGTAGGCGTTTGCGCAGCAGCTGAAGCCCGAGCCGTCGTGTCGTGTCGTCGAAGTCGTTCTGGCTTGTAAAGGCCATACTGTCCTCGCGCGAGACCTCGCTGTAGTTTGTCGCAACTGCAGATCCTGCAGCACCGCACACTGCTGCGCCAACGCGAGACATCTGAATGCCAACGCGTATGGCATGGTGTCTGCTCAACGAGCGCGTGCGTGTAAACGCTGTCCATTCCAGTACGTCAGTCACTTGGTATAGCCTATACAGTCAGGCGGGTTACCACGCATAGACACAACAGTGCGAGAAGCAATGGATCATCGTGTTATTCGGCGCTGTCACTGTCACTATCCTCTTCATCGTCGTCGTCGCTGTCATCAGACCCACCAAGCTCGTCGTCGAGCACGCTCTTGCGCGGCGGGAGCTCGCCGGTCTTTTCGTAGAACGCGCGCTCGACGAGCCGCGGCAGCGCGAGGTCGAGGACGTACTCCTCAGTCAGTAGCGCATCGATCACTTCGTCGACGTGCGTGATCTCCCAACCTACGAGCATATAGACCCACAGTGTCAGGCAAACATATACACATATACAAAGGTATACACACACATAGACGTATACGCACCAATGACGTTGCGCTTCCGGAGCTTGCGGTAGTCGCTGTACATGGGCTCGAGGATCGTGTACACGTCGAGCGGCTTTGCTACGAGTCGGAGGTACACGGCACCGAGCACAGAGAGGTACCTGTTGCATCACGCGCGTGCCAGTGCGGTAGGCGTCCATGGAGCCAACGCACCAGCAACAGTCCATCAGCTACAGTCGATGCATCTAGCCAATACATTGCAATACAAGCACGCACGTACTTGTACTCGTCGTTCTGGATGAACTCGCGCACGACTTCGAGCTCTGGCTGGAGCTGCAGCATCTTGAGTAGTAGGCAGAGGAACGGCGTCGGCTGCTGGTTCCCACCAAACGTCCCGCCAATGTACGCGAGTTCGATCGCTTTGTCGACGAGCGACTCGCTCGTGAGCCCAAAGCACTGCTCTTTCCAGTAGATGCTCGCGTAGATGCGGTTGCGCATGATCTTCTCGATGAGGTACTGCGGGTTCACGCCATGCACGCTCACGGCGCTCGGGTCCGTTGCGTTCATGGTGGCGCTAGCTAGGAGTTGCAGTGGTAGCGGATGCAGATACGTAGGCAGGCGCTGTGTGGTGGTGTTTCGGGTTCGCTTGAGCACGTTTGTTTTGTTGTGCGAAGTAGCATTCTGACACGTACAGTAGATGTCATTAAACGTCTCTAAAATTGCATAATCGTGGTTGAGTGACAGCATCAAATGTAGTGATATAGCTGTTTTTTCTCATTCTTTATAGCTGTGAATTTGCATATGTGAATCGAACTACCTATTCCGTCCTGCTCAGTGCGATCGATTGGTGTGGCGCGACAGCGTGCGTGTCAAAACCATTCGCGCTCTTGCACGCACGCCGCCAGTCAGCAGCACCTACAGCACCGATGGTTCTCTACGTCGTCGGCCTCGGTCTCGGCGACGAGCAAGACATCACGCTGCGCGGTCTCGCGGCCGTCAAGAAGAGCAAGCGCGTCTTCCTCGAAAACTACACGTCGGTGCTCGGCATCGAGCTCTCGCGACTGGTGCGTGCATGGCTGCATACGCAGCTGCATACCGACTGCTCCGGACTGTATGTGTTTGCTACCTGCACGTGTGTGCTGCCAACTGCTACCTGTGATACTCACTCGCCTGCACATGTCACTGCACACCACCATCACCACCACCAGAGCGAGTTCTACGAGCGCGATGTGATCCTCGCGGACCGCGACTGCGTCGAGACCGGCGCGGACCAGATCCTCGCAGACGCAAAAGACGATGACGTCGCGTTCCTTGTCGTCGGCGACCCGCTCTGTGCCACGACGCACTCGGACTTGATCATCCGCGCCAAGGAACTGGATATTCGCGTCGAAGTGATCCACAACGCGTCGGTCATGGGTGCCGCTGGCTCGTGTGGCCTCCAGCTCTACAGCTTTGGGCAGACGATCTCGATTCCATTTTTCCGCGACGAGTGGCGTCCCGATAGCTTCTACGAAAAAATTCAGTACAACAGAAAGGGCGGCATGCACACGCTCTGTCTGCTCGATATCAAGGTCAAAGAGCCGGACTTTGACGCGATGTGCCGCGGCCGCACGGTCTTTCTGCCGCCGCGCTTCATGACCGTGAACCAAGCGCTCGAGCAGCTCATTGAGGTCGAAGCGAAGCGACAGGAAGGCGCGTATACTCGTGACACGCTCTGCGTTGGCATGGCGCGCCTTGGTCAAAAGGACCAGACGATCATTGCGGGCACGATGGACGAGCTGCTGACTGCCGACTTTGGCGCGCCATTGCACTGCCTCGTGATTGCTGGCGATGTGCACCCGCTCGAAGAAGAGGTATGTGTGTGTATAGTGTATCGAGCAATAGTGTGGAGTTTGCTTGGAACGGATAGCACGAGTGGCTTCTGACATATACATATATATACGGTGCCTACCGTAGATGCTCAAGATGTTCCGGCTGACGCAATAGCGAGAGAGAGTACAGTCGGCAGAGCTCTTATATACAGAGACACGCACACACGCAGAGCGAGTGTGATGATAGGAATGGACGTTGTCGAGGAGCGTGCTTGACGCGTGCGTTCATGCGCGATTGCGACGGCAGTCAATAGACCAGTACCTGTGTGCTCGAGTTCGCCTCTGTGCTACCTCCTGAATCGCACTGGTTGCAGTCTGTATCGAGAGCATGCATGCTCCGCTGGATGCTTGAGATAGCGAGCAACGACGAGCGCTAGATGCTCTGTTCAAATGCAGGTTGGAGGTTGGGCTGCACCCAGCAGATCAGCAGTGACTGCACAACGGTTGGGCATGCTGGTCGTGGCTCTACATACGCGTTCACGCTTCAGCCCAATTGGATGGTACTACGTTATGCACGCATTTGAGGTTCAACACCAGCATTGAAGCTGAAGGACGCATCATGGTTGCTCACAGCAATACCACCAGCAAGAGCAATGAAGATTCGATGAGCTCATCAGGCTCATACATGAGCGACAAGTGCGAGCGACGCAGTCGCAGCGACCGCGGCAGCATGAGCACTTGCGTTGAAGCCATGCGCGTTGAACATCAGCAAACAAATATCATCGGTAACGGTGCAGCAAAGACGTGCAGCCTGAGATTGGTCGCACATATATACTGAAAGTATGTGAACAGTGCCGGTAGGGAGATTGTTTCTTGAAGTTCAACCAACGTGACTTGTACTCAGTATGGACCATGAAAGGTCTTTTGCAAAGCAAAAATCGAAGCAGTACATTACGACACCTGTCGAAAACGATGCTGCCGTCACAAAGGGTATTACATTTAGCGACGCATCAACTTGAAAATCGTATGCTACTGCAATACTGAATGGACCATCACGCAATTGACATTAAATATCAAAGACATTGAAGTTCCGAAACGACTCGCAGATCCAATGTCTTGGAGATCAATCATGTGACTTGCGCTTTCATTTGCCTCTCGCTCGCTCGTTCATTTACTTCTCACTCGCGAATTCACCTGCTAGCCCACAGTCGCCGCTCGCCACAAGCACCACTGCGACCGTCAACAAGCCACTTTGACCGCAACTTCCTACTCCAGAATGGCGTCCCGTGCTGCTGCCAAGACCTCCAAGTGGTTCAGCGACCCATCGGTGCGTTTCCAGTCATATACACATGTGTTTGTATACACGAGTCGCTATGTGACCAACGCTCTATCATAGGATGCCAGGCGCTGACTCGATTTGTATCTATATCTTCACGTATGTGCGAATGCTAGACGTACCCGCTGATTGCGTGCATTGCCGCTGGCTCGATCATGTGCGCGACTGTTGGCGTGCGCCACCTAACGAAGAGTCCGGACGTCAAGTGGAACCGCGACGTGCGCAAGAGTCAGAACCTCGCGACCGTCGAGCAGACGCAGTGGATGGCGCACCGCAAGACGCTCAAGAACCTGCACGAGAACCCCGTGAACGCCAACCACCCGTACTAAGCGGCGTGGGAACCGAGGCGTGTAGCCATGACTGCGAGTGAGCGAGTGCGTCCACTCTATTCGATGGTTGTTCGGGTCCAGCGCTACGTTCGCATATGTTATATACTACATCTTAATTCGTGACAAATAACAAAAGGTTGTCACCAATCGTACGTCGACGCCGACTCGTTTGTACGTCGAGCGCAACATGTATATGTGTACGGTGCTCGATTGATTGTAATACGCCAACAAGAGGTCTACACAGTGTCTCTGGTCGGACGCGACCAAGTGCGTAGTGTCTATCGAAGCGCAGTCGACGCTTCGTTCGCTTCCAGTGCTGTGTCTATTCGGATCGGATCAGTTGTTTCACGAGTACACGAGTCGCGGCGACGCGTACTGCAGCAATGCCTGCGTTGGCGTACCAGCGCTCACAGGCGTCCCGGCCGGTGCGAGTTCAAACTCGATCTTCCCCGCCATCGGTGAAAAAATGTACGACGGCGACTGCCGGAGCTGCCGGTGGTACAGCAGTCCGCAGCCGAGCGCAATGACGTTGAGCGTCACGCTGAGCGTCGATTTCGTAAACTCGTTCACCATCACAAACGTTCCGATACAGAACGGCAGCACCATGCTCGCAAACAGCGCGCGGTCTGAGAGCGCGACTTTGTACGGCCGATGGAGCTGCGGGAGCGTGAAGCGCAGGCGCACAACGGCGCAGAGCTCGGTCACGCACGCAAGTGCCGACAAAAAGTTGTCGACGCCGAGGATCACGTTGAAGTCAAACATCGCCATGAACACGATGATGAAGTAGCAGAGCAGGATCGCACGGCGCGGTACACCGTTCGACGCTGTGCGGCTTTGCAGTATCGCAGTGTTTCATGTAGTTGTGCAGGTTAATGCAGATAGCCAGGTTTACGCAGTGTCAGTTTGTATCGCTACTTCCTCTGTATACCATGTATATGTAATCGCAACACTGTGAAAGCGTACCCGATAAAGTACGACGGTGCGAGCCCAAGATCGGCCATGCCAGCGAGCTGGAAGCCGTTCTTTGTCATCTTGGCAATGTACACGCCGAGGTTCCCGAGGATCGCACACACGAGGAACCACGTGCGGAGCGTCGCACCAGCGATCTGCTCAGCAATGATCGGGTAAAACCCGTCGGCCCAGAGCTCGTAGTGCGGCTTGTCAACACCAGAGGCCGCGAGCATTGGGACCGAGTACGTCAGTGCGACGAGAAAGACCGTGAGCATCATCGCGCGCGGGTACGTGCGACGCGGGTCGTCGATCTCACTCGCATATGCGCCGGCCGCGTCAAAGCCGCTGTAGCTCCAGTACAGTACGCTCACGAGCTGGCTCCACCGTGGTGGGTCGCGCACAACGAGCCAGTTGTGCGTGTCAATCTGCGGGACGCTCACGACGACGAGCACGACGAACGGGAAGATCATTGCGATCCCAAGTACGAGCAGGAACCGCCCGACTGCGTCAATACTGTAGATCGTTGGGAGCATGAACGCTGTTGCGACTGTGACGCGCACGACGTACATCCAGAGCGGCACGAGGACGCCCGTGACCGCCGCCTCGGGGCCAACAAGCACAGCGTAGACCGAGTCGACCATGAGACACGGGTAGATCGCATTGTCGATCACACCAGCGACCCAAGACCAGTAGCCGACGTAGAAGCCCATCGGCCGGCCAAACGCTTTGCCGACCCACGTGCAGAAGCTCGAGTCGGTCGGGAACGCCGAGAAGAGCTCGGCGAACGACAGTGCGAGTGGCAAACACCAGATGAACGGGAACACGAGCGTCGCCGCAATGCCGACGAGCGGACCGCACGCGGCGACGATCGGCTCGGAGCCCCACGGTCCGCCGCTCACGTTAAAGTACGTGATGAGCGCAAGGCTCACGACGCCGAGCTTGCGTGGTGCAGCGCCTCCGCCCATTGCTGCCCAACTCTGTGGCGCTGTGCTTCAGCTGACGCTCGTCGCGTCCTGTGTGTGTGGCAACAGCGACCAGCAACTGACGGCAGTGAACGAGCAAGCGAGAGCAGCAGTAGTGGTAGGTCGCACACGCCCAGCAGACAACGAATGCACGACGAGCCGCAAGGCATGAAACCGCTCGCTCGCTGGTGTGCACGTGGTGTCGAGCGTCGCATCTCAATTTATGTTTATTCTGCGCTCGATTTCACTACCAGCTCGTCTCGTACAATGAGTACTGACTTATGTCGCACTGAGTTTCCGGTTCCTAGCCAGTGTCTCAGAACCCAATGACGCGGTGCCAGGTCCTCGACATCCTGCTCAATGATCGAGGTATATAGGATACCAAGTGAATGTGATTAATCAAAGAGTGCAAGGTCGTCGAGCACAGTTGCTGCGAAGTCGTCGCTGTCGCGCTGCAGTGGACACTCGTTGTTGTCTCGCTTATCCAGAAGCCGTTTGCTGTTTGTCGTGCCCATCACTCTGCGATGCATTCCGCCATATTTGTCGACTAAGTAC
>JAADWX010000912.1:0-12689 GCA_023336405.1 Globisporangium echinulatum | reverse complement strand
AAATTTACCATAAAGCACACAAGTCGCCTCCGCTCCTCTCTCTGAGACCTTCGGCTCAAGGCCAGCTCGGCTAAGGCAATCGGCTCTCCCAGCGAGAGTTCCCATTGCCAAAGTCAGCGCTTCCTCAAGACACGGGATCAGCGCCGTTCAGCTGTTCGCTCACGCAATAATCAGGACTGGCCTGAGTCCCATTACAAAGGACATTTGTAGACTGTTGCATCACCTACGACATCGGCCGCAAGCTGTTACTTTCCGCCATAGAGTCAAAGTCTTCATACTTACGAAGACACATAGCATTCATAACATTTTTACTTACTCCAAATCGCGCCCACCGCATTACCGAAGTCACGGCCACGACTACATACAGATGTGGATCCACTTAAAGCATGCACACGCACGCACGTATCGCAAGCAGTATGTTGTCTCTGCGCAGCAGGTCATGAAACGACTGCGACAAGGAATGACCGCCTTATCGAATGCTTTTGCTGGCGGTATGGCGTAACCTCACTTGAAATGTTTCTAAAGCACATCCTCTAAAGATTTTCCATGCCCGGTCAGTGGTACCGTTTGCAGAAGTGTTGCTGATTAGGCTCAGTTTACTGCTACACAGTCGAATTGGTCGTTTGAAGCGAACTGCATAGGTACGCCAAGAGGATCGACTCCAGAATCGCGAAATCCTCATGTGCTTGTGGTTAGTGCGTAGTCACAATACTGCGAATGATTTCGTGTGGCTCAATTTGTATGATTTACATCTCGGCGCGGCGAATCGGTTCTCTCGATTGTGCTCTTGGTTATAGCTGAGAAGAATAAAGCGGTACCAATAACAGTGTCCAACTGCAGTTAACGATAGCGGTTGCTATCACAAGCAACAATGAGGTGCGGGTATAGTTTGAGCTGCGTATTAGCGGCATGGTCTCTCGCAATCTGTTCACCTCGCCGATCGTGTGGCGTCGAGTTGCAAATGCGCTCGTCGTGGCTAATAGGTAGGATGGCGGTAGGAGTGCTATCTGCTCGTCATATTCGCGTAAGCGGTTTTGTGACACAATATACCATACAATTGACGTAACGTCTTCACGGTTGGTATCCACGATAGCGTAACACATATTTCCCTCACAGGCAATCGAGAATGATAATATAGGGGTATGCATTTTTAAAAATGTCGGCTCGTATGTGGATTTAATAAGTTAATGATGCATTTGCCTGTAAAATACCTTTTCTGCGAAATTGTCAAATGCCAGAACAAAAATGCTGTCACTGCATTTATTTCTAATTTTATCGATTGGCACGACCACAACGATTGCGAGTAAAAAGAATAAATGATGTAAATGAATTTTTATCACGTTCATCACTGTGAATAACTGCGTATTTTCTTTTTTGTGCATTCGTTGTAATGTTACTACACATGCGAAATATACATATTGGCAGATATTTGTCACGTCTAATTAAAAAACTTCTCGCAAACAAATCTATAGTATAGGTGATGTTTATATTATTATATTATGAATGCGAAATTATACTAAAAATCAATTTTGTTTCGAAATGCAGAATCGCATATAATTACCTTTAAATCGCTGCTGTACAATTACTATTCGCCCATATTTCGTTCAAAAAAATGTGAGTAGTCGAGCCAATGTCTTTCCTCCTCTCTCATCTTTAAACGCCAGATGCATACCGAACATATCGAGCAGTGCAA
This sequence comes from Globisporangium echinulatum, assembly GCA_023336405.1. Classification (NCBI taxonomy): domain Eukaryota; phylum Oomycota; class Peronosporomycetes; order Pythiales; family Pythiaceae; genus Globisporangium; species Globisporangium echinulatum. The sequence goes on along the minus strand of JAADWX010000912.1, from coordinate 10,996 downwards.
CCACTTTCTGCACTGCCGTATCACGCTCGTACACTCTTTTGGTCGCTCCCTCGTCAAGCAAAAACAGCATGAATAACCTGACCGAGCTATCGTTTGCCTTTTTGTTGTTGAAAGGTGCTAGACTTTCGATCTTCATTGACATGTTGGCTTGTTCTGGTGTGGTCGGTTAGAGTTGTGTCGGAGGCGTTGCAAATATGCGAATGACATGCATATGACTTGTAGTTTGTATCAGCGCACACTTATTTCAAAATTGACAATACAAAAAGTAAGATAGGTCTGAGTGTTGACGTTATTCTACCATATTTCAGTGCTACATTGGGATATATGTAACATTGTAATTTTGAGGATAATAATGCAGTCTTACTATTTAATTCGTTTTTGTCTGGAAATGCAGAATCGCCTTTAATTACCTTGAAATTGCTTCCGTACAATTTCGATTTGTACAAATTGTCGCAATAACAAATTGTAATACAATATTTTGAAAATTGTGAAATTGCGGCGAGACACAAAATGCTTTGTATCAACGTCATGACTACATTATCATCAGTGTCGCTACTTGGTGAGGACGCTGCGCCGAGCGACGTGCATCTGCGCGACGTGGCTGCGGGTGACGGCTTCTCGGTCGGTATCGACGACAGTGGTGCAGTAGTTGGCTGGGGATCCGCGTTCTACGGTGAGCTGCAGACAGCACAGCAGAATGTCGGCGACGCGAGTACGCTGAGCGCTCGCACAGTGAGCAACGACTCGAGCTACGATGACGCAGCAGTGATACCATCCACACAACCTGCGTATGTGCGCATTCTGCTGCCGTTTACGCGGCTTGCAATGCCTGAAAAGTGCGTGCACGTAGCGTGTGGCTCGAACCACGTGCTTGCGATCACGAAGCACGGTGCGTTGGCTATAGTCATCCATGGCTGTATCCAGCTCCATCGCTACAATCACGACACAGATACTCACACGCTCAATACGTCTTGTGCACTGCAGGAAGTGTGTTTACGTGGGGCTGGAACCGACATCATCAGGTGTCGCCGAGTGCTGCCGACGTGGTGTCCCAGCCATCGCGCGTCGCGTTCCCGGCAGAAGCTGGACCAATGACTGTAGTCGCAGGCGGCGGCATGCACTCGCTCGCACTCGATGCACGCGGTCGCGTCTGGAGCTGGGGCGACGACACGCACGGTCAGCTTGGAACTGCGCAGAATGCACCAGTTTACACCGATATGCAGCCAAATTGCGTCGCGCTCGAGTGTAAGGCGCTCACGATCGCTGCTGGTTTGGCGCACAGCGCACTGCTCTCGGACATGAACGAGCTGTTCACGTTTGGTTGGGGGCTCTACCACCAGCTCGGACACGGCGAGGCGTGCAATGAGCTCTTGCCGCGCAGTGTCAATGCGCTCTGCGGACTCGACGCGAGCTGTGGTGGTCCCATCGTGCAGGTCGCGTGCGGCTACTGGCACACAGCAGGTTCGATGCAGCAGTCGCGCGATGGACATCTGCATATGTGTGTGTATGTGCGCTGATATGTTGTCCATGGTGCTGATGCGATCACTGGTGCTCGTGAATGTGCACGCATCGGTAGTGCGCCTCGCAGCAGGCGACGTGTACACGTGGGGCTGGGGGGAAGACGGTCAACTGGTGTGTGTGTGTGTCTGGCTTGTCTGATCACCCGACCACCAAGATGACGTCTCGCTACTCGTCGACAAAACTGACCACAGTTGGCTATTTGTCTGGTTCGTCAGGGCCACGGTGCTGATGTGAAGACGCAGGTGCTGCCGCGCGTCGTGGCGGCTGACGACGCAAACAACGCTGGCCATCAAGTAGTGAGCATCGCTTGCGGTGCGCGCGAGACGCTCGTGCTGTGCGCAAACAACGAGCTCCACTGGTGGGGTCGACATGCGCGAGCCGCTCCAAGCAGTCGCGATGCGTGTGGCGGGTTCGGTCGCGATCAGGTCTGCACGCGCGTAGTTGCGGGTCGCGCGCACGCGCTGCTGCTCGTTGAGAGCCGTCAGCAAAGTAGCGAGCAGTGACAACGGCGCGAGTCTGGCACACCACACTGACCAACCGACCGATAGTAAACGCACAGCCACATACAGAGTGACACAGTGACAATACAAGGTGAATGCACTCGATTCGGCTGCCTACATCACAACGCAGCTGCAGGCGCCGCACGCCGAGCCCTCGACCTCCTTCTCCGCCACGGGGCGCTTGCTGCTCTTGTCCTTCGACGTCGCGACGCTCGCGTCGCCGTAGCCTGCGCCAACGAGCTTCGCAGTGGCGGCCTTGGCAGCTGCGAGCTTGTCCTCGACTGCCGACTCGGCCTTCTTGATGACGACAACCGCTGCTGCGGTCTCCTCCTTGACCTTCTTTGACGCTGCGCTCGCTGCGTCCTCGATCTTGTCGAGCGCTGAGTCGGCGAGCGACTCGGCCTTGTGCGCGCCCGCCTTGAGGTCCTCGGCGACCTTGGCGGCCTCCTCCTTCACGGGCGTGAAGTTCCACGTCTCCTTCTTCGGTGCCTCGGCGACCGGCGCGACGTACGACGTCGTCACCGGTTTCACCGGCTCGGCCACGTACGCTGGCGTCTCGACTGGCGCGGCGTTCCACGCCGACTTGCTCGCGTCCGTTGTAGCGCTCGACATGGCACCCTTGACCGCTGCGACGCCGGCCGACGCCTTGGCCGACACGGTCTTCGTCGCGCTCTTGACCGAGCCCGAGAGCGAGCTCGTGAGCGACTTGTCCTCAACCGACGTGTTCCACGGCGACGGTGCCGACGATGTTGCGTCCTTGACGGCCTCGACTGCGTCCTCGGTCTTGTCCTTGGCCGCGTCGACGATGTCCTCGGTCTTGTCCTGGATCGCCTCGACGACGTCCTCGGCCGTGTCCTTGACCTTCTCGGCCGCGTCCTCGGCCGTGTCCTTCACCTTCTCGACCGCATCCGCAGCCGCGTGCTTGACCTTCTCAAAGAAGCCCGGCGCGTCGTCCTTGGTGTCCTCCATCTTGTCTTTGGCATCCTCGACGATGTCATCCACCTTGTCCTTGACGTCCTCGACAATGTCTTTGGTCTTGTGCTGCACCTTCTCGGCCGCATCGACGACCGTGTGCTTGGCCTGCTCAACAAAGCCCGGCGTCGCGGCAACGACGTCTGCCGTCGTCTCCTTCACCTGCTTCACAGCCTTCGTTGCGTTCTCCTTCACGGTCTCGGTGAACGTCTTCTCGTGCACTGGCGCCGCGTTCCACGGGTTGAACGACGCAGCAGCAGCTGGCACTGGCTCCGATACGGGCTCGAGGTTGAACGCCGACTTGACTGGCGCCGCAGCCGTCTCCTTGACCGTGTCGACCGTGAACGTGTTGTTCCACGGGTCGTGCGTCGGTGCTGGCGCAACGTTCCACGGGTCGTGGCTCGGCACTGCAGCTGCGCTAGGCGAGTCGTCGTCCGATTCGGTACCGTCGAGCGCGATCTTGATCTCCTTGTGCTTCTTGAGGAGCTTCGTTACGCGCTTCTCGCTCAGCGACCACTCGGGGTTCTGCTCCTTGAGCACGACGGCCACGCGCTTGACGCCAAACTCGGGGTTGCTCGCGAGCACCTTTTCGATCTCGCTGAGCACGGCGTGCTCCTCTGGCTGGGTCTTGGACGACATTGCGTGTGTGTGTGTGTGTGTGTTCGGATTTGGTTAGGGAGCGCGAGAGCGAGCGAGGGGAAACGCAGACACGAGCTTGGGCGGTGCGCGGCTTCTTCGGGAATGAACTGAGGGGCAGCGGCGGCGAGCTGCGCTGCTGTCGCTGCCGCACACACAACACAGCCGCCGCCCTGCCCACCAGCAGGTGGCGGCTTCGCTTTCGAGCGGCTGAGGAGAACAAAAAATCAGGATGCGCCTTATTCGTGTGGCCCACGCGATGATTTGCAAGTGATGCGCATCAAAATCCAAAAAGATTCCAAAAAGAACCAGCCAAGCTGACAAGCGTTTTGAGTATCCAATCTTGCCCTCGACGATCGCCATTTTGCTGGTGTCACTCTGCCATTCTGTCAGCGCGTGCACAACGAGTCACGATCAAACATACCAGTGTGGATAGTGCACACACAACCACAATCACGCTCACACTCGACTGCTCACCTCGATGCACCGCGGAGCCGCGCTTACGAAGCCGTCGCGAATGCACTGGCCTGGTGCTGGTGAGCACGGGAGCTGAAGTTGACTGGACGCCGCTGCATTTCTTTTTTCTCGAGTGGAGCCACATCAAAATCAAATGCGCAGCTCACCAATCACAAGCAGATACGCCTCTCATACTCGATCGAGCGTTCACTTGCATTTTAGTGCATTCAAGCATACCGTCGCCCTACATGAAAGCATACCCTTTGTAACTCAATTCTGTTTCTATCATTGAGACACAATGCGAGACAAAACACAGCGATGATTATTGAAACCATTTTTGGTGTACACGAACGACCTGCATCCATCTCTTGTTGGATCATCCGAGGCCAAATCGACGACACACCCGCTAGAGCGAGCAAGCACATATCTTCTCGTAAGCGACACAAGATCAAGCACTCTGAAGCGATGCAACGAGCTATCGCAGCAACCAAACCAACATCGGACAAGCTGTCTTACCACAGTTAGGTCGCTCCTGAATTGCATTCAATCGAGGTATTGCTCGCTGACTCATGGATTTCGAGTGTGTTTGGAGGGCTTACGTTACGTGTCGTCACTGGCTCAGACGAGAGGTGCTGTGCGCTAACGCCAGCTCCGTGCTTGTCAAACTACCGACAGCAAGTCTACAACGACTGCTGAGATGTTTGATCTGCAGGTATGGTCTATCGCAGACGAATGAAAGTCGAACACTGCCATCGCAACAACGTGCAACGACAGATGCTGGATGCTGGACCGCGCGAGTGTGTCAGGCTGCAGTCTGCTTCAGCTTGCTGCCGTCGATGTCGCAGATGCACACGTATCGGGATGATGACGAGGATATCTTCAGTCTACTATCACGAAACAGTTGCAGTAGATGTCGGCCGATGCGAACTGGGGCCAGTCGAAGTTAGGTATGAATCTGACATGGTCCTGGGGTCAGTATTGATCGCGGTGTCGAACAACTGCGTCAGCGTCAGCTTCTCGTGTGACGGTGTAAACATTAGTGGGGCAATGTTGGTAGTGTAGAGGTGTTTGGAGCTGCACTTGGGTGATCTGCTTAGCGTGTCGAGCGAGTTGCGTCACGCTAAACCACTGGTTCATGACGCGTGTGTCCGACGATGATCACGTCAGCTTCAGCGGGTTTCAAAGTAACAGTGGTGAACTAAGATTAGCTCCCAGCAACGATCTCTCTGCAGCAGTTGCAGACAACATGCTCTGCTAGCGCTGAACGACGAGAAGCATGGCGATGCGTGCAACGCTCGATGCGAGCAGCTTGATCGCGACGTTCGAGCCGCTCTTCGACCTCTCAGATGACGAAGGCGAGCAAACGCGAGCAGTGACTGTGGCTGTGACTCGATCGCGGCCGGAGAGGAACGAAAGCGCAAAAGGCACCTCGATGCACACGGTACCAATGCCATTCAGCACAGACGAGATCGTCGAAGCGTCTTCGAAGCCACAACCTTGCGCGCCAGCATTGTCGCTACTCTGCAGCAACGGCAGCATCAGCGGTAGGAGTCCAGTAAAGAGTCTCGACCCGAGCTGCCTCGACTCGGAGCTCTCGGGTGCAGAGGATCTTGCGAGCGAGATCGCGCAGCAAGCAAACGCCAAATCACCATCGCGTACGCTTGTGCCGCAGGATGCAGTATATACGCAGAACCCTCGATCCGCACGGTTGGGGGCGACGGACAACGTCACAACTTGGACCAGCTTGAGCGCGTCATCTCTCGGTATCGCGTGAGTAGGCGTCGATAGGTGCATGCATCGGAGCTGATGTGCGGGTCTCCTAACGACTGATTGTCGTAATGGACATCGCTGTACTCCAGATGCGATCAAAGCAGACCAGTTCGTGTGAACGAAGACTCGACACGCAGCTTGAGCGCGTCACTGCCGACATTGTCGGAGGCTTCGCTGGTCAGCGTCGGAGTTGCCGAAAAGGTATAGAAGCTCCAACGTGTCTGCAGCGCATGCGAGCATGGACCTCTGTCGATGGCTCGCTCGCCCGTTGCGTTGCGAGAGCAAAGGGGCTCACTTGTGTGGCTGCGTGCGCTGCAGCGCGTACAACTCTCTCCGGTCCGCACGAACCGGCTAAAGAGGCCAACGACATCGATCGAAGAGGCAGCAGCACGCAGGAGCGCCGCGAAGAAGGTCAGTGTGTGCGTGGTCTGTATATCCTTGCGAAGAATTGCTGAGTTGGTAGCACGTGATCTTGCAGCTCGTCGACCTCCAACACGATAGTCGCCGGCAGGAGTTCGAGTCCAACGCAGCGGCGAGACTACAGCTATCGCAGCAGCAGCAGCAGCTCGCGACCATACATAAACAAGAGCACGTGAACCGCGTCCAGCGACGCATCAACAACCTAAAGCACGCGCCAACGCCACTCGTTGTCGGTAGCAGCGCTGCGACTCGACTGCTCACATCGCAGGACTTGGTGCGTCACGGAATGCGATCGATCGACTCGGAAGCGCAAAGTCACTCGGGTCGCGTACGTCCTGACTGACGTTCGTGGTATACATACATACTACACAGGGGATCGATGTGCTCGCTACTGCGATAGCGCGGCTTGCGCCGACAGCTACACACAGTCTCCAGCACATCGCAATCGCTCATGCAGCAGATGCAACGCCCACACAACAACGCGACACTCGAGCACCAAGACACTCGTGTTCATCAAACAGACGCTATGATAGAGGCAAAAAGCGATAGAGAAAGACTGGGAGGACGCGACAGCTACGACGACGACGACGACTCTAAAGCCCGGAGCGCGGGCGCCGCCACGTTCCGGCCTCCTGCGATCGGAGGCCAGAGCAACTAAATAGAAAACGGAGGTGATCAGCGCACGCAGCTGCGCGTCCTACCCGCACCCACACACGCGCATATGGTCGACTGCTATGTGGGTGTAGGTGTGAGAGAGAGTGGAACGGGAGCACCGGCGACAGCGGCAGTCGTCATCCTTGCTGCGATCGTAAGGATGGAGTGGTGGAGTGTCGAGTTGTGGTGGTGACGTGGCTGGACCCGTGCATGCGCACGTCGCGATGCGATTGGACGAATGCCACGTCAGACCCTGCGCCGCGTCGCTGCGACGATCGCTTCGATGTGATACTGCACTGCTGCTGCGCGCGCCACGAGCTGACGGAGGGCGTGGACGGTCTAGGACGCAAGAAAGAGCGAGAGAGCAATAGCGATCGAGACGTGAGGACGACCACCATGGTAGATAGTGAAGACTGTTGGCTCGCGCCAACCACGACTAGCAATGACGACGACGCTGTATACAAACGCACCTCAGTTGGTGGTCGCCCAACCTCTGCGAGAATGAGCGTCGCGCCGTTTGCGCGGATCTGCGCAGTCGATCCCTTGAGCAAGTCGAGCTCGCTGAGCACGACCGGTACGAGCGACAGCAGCATGGACGTCGACAGGCAGTGTTCGATGCTGTCGACGAGCGCTTCGATCTCGCCGAGCTGCGTCGCGAGCGCTGTGAACTTGGGGTCGAGCAGCGCAGCTGACCGCGTTGGCACGACGAGCGCATGCGACGGCTGCGTCTGTGGAGATGGTGCCGCAATGTAGCGCCGTGGCGACGGCTCGGGTGGCGCGAGTGCGATGCAGTGTCGCTGCGGTTCTGTGGCAACGCTGTTGCTACGCGACGAGCCGCCGTGAAAGTGGAACGACATGCCGCTGTCCTGCGGCTGAGGCGTGCGCTTGGAGCGACCGTGCGCTGCTGCTTTCAACACTTCGGGCTCGATCGTCCGCGTTGCGCCGATGCTGTCGAGTCCAGCAAGCGCCATCGCGTGGCGCTCTGCAGTCACCACAGCAGCAGTAGCAGCATACACAGCAGCAAAGGTACACAGCGTCAGTTAATGAGTGGTGAGTAGGTAATGCAGACGGATGTCGAATATGACACGCTTGGTACGTTTGTGACGTGCGCACCTCGCTCGAGTGCGCTCATCATGCTCGTTGCTGGCTGCGCGATCGCTGGCGTGCCCTCGGACAGACGCTGGTCGTTCTTCTTGATCGACTCGGCCGGGTACGTCCGGCGACCCGAGTACATGATCGAGAGGTCGTTAGAGTCCGACTCGACGCTGTCCTGTCGGTGCAGGAACGATTTGGAGATGCGCGCCTCGAGGCGGTCGGTGCACGACGTTGACGAGCGCGCCGAGAGCTGCGTGCCGCGCAGCTCGCCGTTGCCTCGAACAGAGCTGTCGATCACTTTGGGTGCGGCTGCAAGCGAGGTTCCGGTATGTGGCTGTTGTGTATGTGCGTCGTAGAACGACCGCTCGCTGCGCACTGGCGGCGCTGCAGCGACGTTGGCAGCAGCAGTAACAGCGTGGGTCTGAAGACGCGCAGCGCTGTGTGCGCGCCGCTCGCTTCGCTCCATCTGGTTTAGTCGGTTCTTTTGCAGCGACGAGAGCATGCGCTGCGACATCGTGCGCGGCATCTCGGGCGTGCTCGGCTGCGGTTGCGGCGCTGTGCTGTCGTCGTCGCTGAGAAACGTGAGGCTGCGGATGCGCGCCTCAATCTCGAGGTCGATGTCGCGCTCAACCGTGTCGTCGTCCGAGACGTTGCAAATGAACTCGCTTGGCTGTGGCGGCGCGGCTGCACAGTGGAGCGGCACCATCGCCGAGTGTGGCGGCGCTGGGTTGTAGTGGTGATAGTCCGTGCTGCTCGGGCCGTCGGCGCGGCTGCTGCCGTCTGTGCGATGATGGTGATGATGATGATGCATGCTGTCAATGTTGCTGAACACGTACGCGCTCATGCGTGGTGAAGAGGAGGGAGACTCGCGCGTCCTCGGACGTCGGAAGAAACAAGAGTCGCTGTTGCGGCGGCAGCAGTCTGTCAATCGCGCCGTCGCCGACGCCTCGGTCTGCCTTGATTGTGTCCGCTGTCGATGGCACTCGCACACACGCGCGCACTTGAACGCTCTTGCGGACCCGCTCCTTGCCCGCTCGCACCTCACGTCGTCTGCGCTTGGTCAGTTCTGTGCGACGGACGACATGCTTGTGCGAGTCCAGGTCAGCACCCGTGATTGGGCAACCGACGCGTCTCGTGTGCGGATAAGCTCGCGTTTTGAGCGTAAGCGAGAGGTTGCGCCGCATAAATAGCTCGGAGCAAGCACTTGAATTTGATAAGCGAATATAAGCGAGAGTCGCCTCATCGCGCAACTCGCACACTGAACTGGCGCTTCCAGTGCAAGTGCCACTCGCATTTCATAAGCTTCGTTGAACGCCAGGTGCAAAAATGCCAGCTGGAAGTGCTCCATGCCTACAAGGTCAACGTAGAAGTGAGCTCTTTGCCTGCATGAAGCTCTTCCGCGAGTTCATTCCTGCGACTTCGAGCTTGCCATTTTCGCTCCACGCAATCGATCGGCCACGTGATGCGTGCTGCTCGTCACTTTTGAGCTTTCGATGAGGTCGGTGCCGATGGAGGTCAGTTTATTTTTTTCGAACGATTGAGCGTTCTGCTACAGTAGCACATGCACTCGCATTGCCAGAGTTTGCTTCTTGAAGCGACACTGCCCTGTCATGGATGGTGATCACAGCGACTCGATGCGTGTGTGCAAGCTGCATCGGGCACTGCAGCCGCCCGATCGAGTCGCGATGGCACCACGCTTCGTCATGTGGCGCGTGCGTTGGTGCCGACTCTCACACGTCTTGCATAATGTCCTGCCGATACGGGGGATGTGGGCGTACTTCATACAGCCAGTCTCGGCAATCGATCTTGTTCGCGATGCACCATCAATCCATCGACAGGCTTTCGGCGAGTGTGGCGACACCTTTGCTCTATATACATGTGGTTAGCCAGACTTGTGGCTCGCGTGAAATGTGCGCGTGCTGCTGCAACCAGCTCGGCTGACGCGGGCGACCAAACCGATCTATTCCAGCGCTTCCAATGGTAATACGCAGTGATGCCAAACTACTCGAAGGAAGAACGAGCTTGTAGACCATCGAGTACACCATTGTTCGATAAGTAGCATATTTTCAATGATCAGCCATGCAGCTGATGACTACAGCCATTGTTCAGCAACTGATACACTGAGCAGTTTCGTACTAACCTTGAAACCTACAAAAACGACTTTAACACCCGATTAACTACATTGCACACACTAAACCTGGTTTCTCTAAACAACTCAGAAAAATGATACTAGAAGTTCCTAGTGGACAAGTTGAGCAGGTTCGCTTCGAGATTAGTGGTACAACAAGTACATTACACCTCACTCATATGAATGCCAACAAGCTATACGGTTATTTTGGCGAGGATTGTAACATCCAACAAAAAAGCTGTTGTTGGATACATTGATACTCGTCATTGTATAGCCAGAACACTTAATCTATAAAGTACTGAAAAAAGTAAAAATCATAAAAAACTGTTAAAATCAGATGTATCTAGAGTTGCAACATCTAAACGTAAAATACCATTCCGGCTTTTTATTCGTGCCGGCTCTTGAAGTCAGGGAAACGTATTGATTTTGAGCCGTAATTACGTCAACATAAGGATTTCATGAATTGCACAAGCTAACTTTGGGCTACCTCTTCAAGAAAATGATCATTTAATCCCTCCATTACAACAAATTTTGTTGTATGCATACAATGGTACACCATTTCCAGCTGAATCCGTGACGGCATGGAAATTAGTTTATTATTTAAAAATAACAATTAATAAGTTTTGTTCTGAACTATATCACAATGAGAATCAAGCTATACAGATATTTTAGGTAGGAGTGTAATATTAATCGCCATTGTAAAGTGCCCGCATAACATCTTGAGAAAAATATAACATGTGAATTTTAAAGTGATTGTTTCGGCCACAAGAAAACAATCAACATCGTGAGATTGTGCGTTAAAAGACGCGTCCACACATATGCTCAGTGTTTCTCAAATCGGTTT
>JAADWX010000911.1:0-12692 GCA_023336405.1 Globisporangium echinulatum | reverse complement strand
CCAAAGGGTGGAGCCGCACTTCCGACTCAATGATCAGTTACACTTTTGAGCACTCAAACCCAGTGTCTTGTTTGCTTCCCGTCTTATCGACTGGAATCCTTGCTGAAGGTGTTCACACACGCTTCCTCGCAAAGGTGCTGCATAACTCGGACACGTCCGGTTACAGTTATTACAACATGTAAGGCCAATTTGGACGTACTGGCAAGTCTACACTCAGCTCTCTCTTTTCGCTATTTCTAGGCGCAGGTGTCGTACTCATGCGTGTCCATATATTGACTCAGAGTTGATTATATTCTGACAAACCAATCGAACAACATGTGCAACTTTCGTTTTCTAGTGTAGTGTAATCTAGTTATAGGGAATGGAAGGTTTACGACGTTTATAGATTTCTAATGACCTAGCTAGCACTTATTTGCAAAAATATTAAAAATCCATCAAGAGTTAGTCTAAATAATGATGGCAGCGGTTTGCGCACAGCAGCATTCAAACATATTTCTGACCAGCGGCTCGAACACAATAGCATTTTGAGCTCTTACAAGCCAATCGATAGTGTTTGATCTAATATTCACACTTACAAGATCTAAATAGCGGCACCTGTTACGCGCCGCTTCTAATGTCAATGGGACAGTATTGTGCTAAGTCTTTGTCGTTCCTTACATAGGATGTTTCGCACGCTTTCACTCTACAATCAACAAACACCAGAGGCGTGTTTGTCGTGTCCGCTTTTGCGCTCAGCTGGTCGAACAGCTATTCATCTACCTCTGGCGACGCAATCGCCGTGACAATTGGCTTTTAAAACAGTAGTTATTGCTGGGTGACTGGAGCGTCGGAGACTGACGTGGTTAGCGTATTGTCTAGGTACGAGATGTTGTTGGGCGGTGAGTCGAGCGCGAGCGGGTCCGTGTTTGTGCGCAGCGGCGTCTCGTCGAGCGGCTTGATGGGCGATCGCTGGCGCAGCCCGAGATATGTGCTGCAGACGTTGTGTCATTTGCACCTAGTACGAGCGCTGGACCATACATAGACACTTGCTGCCATCAAGTCATCGTAGAGTTTGACATTTCGTGCATCCGTGAGCATAACGACATTGCTGCTGTTGTTCTGATGCTTGTTGCAACGACTGTGCAATTAACCCGAAGTGTTTTTATGTTAATATATCGCAAATTTGTATTTTGCATAACCTGATTTCGACAGGTTTTGTTTTTCGATTGTGGTCTATTTCAAAGGGTTTTCGGTGTTGATGCCATGTAAAATGTAAACTAAAATTGTCGAATTATTGACAACTCATGCATTTTTGTCGTAACATTTTTTTGAATGTCGAGTAGAACACGAAATATATGTATATGTTAGCTTGAATACCGTATGAGCGGATATGTGCAAAAAAACGCAAAATATGGAATGAAATGACGCGGATACATCAGCGTGTTTGATTGGAGCTGCCCTTTTCATGCGTCGCTATACTGAACCCAAGACGGATGTTTGTTAGCGATTGGTTTTGTTTGTTGGCCATCAAATCATGAGCGAGAGCAGCCGAGTCATTTGAGATCCTGCACCGCAGCGCACACCGCACGCTCAAGCTTCGCCGCATCCGCAACCTGCATCTCCGCTCCTTCTTCATCTATCCCGACACCATGGCGACCCAGCAGCAGCAGCACGACGAGATCACGCTCTCGAAGGAGGAGGTGATCAAGCTCCACGACGAAAGCGGGAACATCAAGATCCTCGAGCACATCAACCTCTCGAACATGGACAAGTGCTCGGAGCAGGCGCCAAACTACACGTTCTACGTCAAGGGGCTCCAGTGCTCGCGCGACCCGCGTCTAGCATACCACTTTTGGATGAACTTTGGCCGCAACCAGTTCCACCTGTTCACGAGCCAGGACCACAACGAGAACATCAATGGCAGCATCTACCTGTACGTCCCAGACCTCGACGCGATCGAAACGAGCCTCACGTCGGTCGCTGGCGAGCTCAAGGACACGTTGTATGCAGTCGAGCGCATCAACCGCGGCGGCAAGACGACGATCGACCTCCCGCGCAGCCAGTGGCAGACGCTCTTTGACGCGAGCGCGTACGACCACGTGAAGGCGAACGACCCGTACGGGAACGAGCTCCGGCTGTTCGTGACGCCGCGGCACTACTGGTCGATCTACAAGTCGTTCGGTGGCATGTTGCCAACGGACGGTACGCACGAGGCTGTGCCGCAGGGCATGCCGTTTATCGTGTACGCCGTGCGGCCAGGCATTGCACACGGCATTGCGCGCTTCTTTGAGCACTACCTCGGTGCGAAGACGAGCGTGACCAAGCAGCAGTCTAGCGACACTGAGCTGCTGACGACTCACGTTGCGTGCGGTCCACTGCAATCGATCGTGTTTGAGGAGCGCGAGTCCGAGCGCGACGCCAAGGGTGACTACGACGGCCACCACCTCTGTATCCACATCGACCGCTTCCAGGAGTGCTACGACAAGGCGTTCAGCGAGAAGATGAACTGGAACAACCTCCACTTCTTTGATCGCTGCGACACGTGGACCGAAGCGAACCGCGACCAGCAGTACCGCATCCTCCACATCATCGACCCGGTCGACAAGACGTTCCTGCTCTCGTTTGAGCTCGAGATCCGCTCGGCGCAGCACTTTCGGTACCTCGTGCACCGCGCCGACGCGACACCGGAAGACGAGGCCGCGAACGAACTCAAGCGCCAGAAGCACCTGTAAGCGACCTGGACCCTGCAGTCGCGCAGTCTATTGGCACTCGCTCTCTCACATGAACAAGCACGTCTGGTCTGTCATTCCCTTAAGCCTGCTATGATCTGAATGAACGTCGCGTTACTTGACAGTCTTTGCGAGTCGCTCGCGTATCGTCCAGTATTCAGAGGCACTACTGTCTGTACGCAAGTCGGTTTGTCTGACTCTCTCTGTGTATGATGAACGCAAGCTGTCTAGTGAATGCGGTAGCTCTGCACAACGTACTCGGCTGCCCCCTCGCGCTGCCACTGGAGCTCGACGTCGAGAAACCGCGGGTTCTCGGCGTTGCGCCGGACCCACCACTTGCCGCGCAGGACCTCGCCTGCACAGACAGCGAACGGCGTCTCGACGTGGAAGAACACTTGGTGCCAGTGCGTCGGCGTGCCTTCGACGCCGGTCGTAAAGTACTCGGGCCGCGCACAGCCGCGCTCAAAGCCAATGTCAAAGCTCGCAACAAAGCCGTGGAACGTCGCGCTCTTCGTGATCGTCAGTGCAAAGGCGGCACGGAAGTCGAGGTCGTCGTACTTGACTGAATCAATGTCGATTGTCTGCAGCAGTGCGCGATCGGTCACGACGTCACTTGCAGGTACGTCTTCGATGAACGCGTCGCGGACCGAGATCTTGGCCTTGATCGCCTGCATGTTGAAGCCGTAGACGTCGTTCCAAAAGCTGACGCGGTCCGTTGAGTCCTGAATGCCTTGGAGGTGCAGCGAGCACTTGTCGGGGAAGACGTGACCGCCATCGACAAGCCACTTGTCGCGCGCAAACAGCACGGTGTCGAGCATCGACTCGTAAAGGAGACAGTAGCCCATCCACTCGGAAATGATCACGTCGACCTTGTCGACTGGCAGCTCAATCTCCTCGACCTTGCCGCGGATCACCGAGATGACGCCGTCAAAGCCGTTCGCTGCGACGATCGACTGCGCGACGACGCCCATTTCGCTCATGTCGATGCCAATGACCTTTGCTGCACCGGCCTGCGCCGCAAACATACTGAGGATGCCAGTGCCACAGCCAACGTCGAGCACGACTTTGCCTTTGAACACCTCGGGGTTGTTCAGGATCGCGTTACGGTATGCGTCGGTCCGGACGCGGTCCGTGATCATCTCGCGATGGATCCCGACGTGCGAGTACGAGTCAAAGTAGTACGTGTCATTGTCGGCTGTTGTCACGGGTGCGACGTTCGCATCGTCGTCGGCGACAACGTTGTGGACGAGTTGCGCGTACTTGGCCATCTGGAGCTTGAGCTCGCGGTTCTCACGCTCGAGCTGCGCGACGCGGTCGGCTGCTGCTGCCTGTTGCGATGCGACAGCTGCTGACGCAGAGCTGGGCGTGGCGCGTTCAGACGCCTTGTGCTCGCTGTCGCTGTCATTGTCGTCGCTGTCGTCACTAAAGTCGTCGTCGCAGTCGAGGCAGTAGAGCAGCGGGTCGTCGACAAGCACGGGCTTGAGGAACTGCTCGTGCTTGAATACAGCATCGCCCTCGGTCGCGAGCGTCTGCTTGACCGTGTCGGCCGACACACCGTCGAGTGTCATCTGCCGCAGGTAGTTCACGAGCTGGATCGTCGCGTACGTGTCGAGCTTGCGCGCTGCGATCTCCTGCTTGAGCGAGAACGTATGCGCTGTGCTCGCGTGTGCGTGCAGTGCGTCTTCCTGCGGGAAGCGCTCGGCGCAAAACACGCACGCAAAGGTCGTGTCATCGCCGTCATCGACCCAGTCATCCCACGTCTCGGGCTCGTTGATGTCCTCGTCGCGGCACTGCTGCAGGTCCGCCATCGTTCGCTCACTTGCTTCGCTCCTTGTGTAATGTGGCGTTTACGACGCTTGTCCGACACGAATGGACAGCGAAAATGGCTTGAAAACCAATCGCTCAGGATAATACCCCAGTTATTTCACGCTCAGTTATCTCATCCAATTACACGCTTTCCAACACTAACATCGCACTCACACATGCTGTACTCGACCTGACGACAGCATCTCGAAGTCCCGCCGACACATGCACACTCTCTAGCTCTCTGTCTGTAGACATTCGTACGCACACAAGGCACATGCACCAACGTGCTCGATATTGAAGAAACAAAGGGATATACTAAAAAAATCGATCCGAGCGACAACGCGACAGCACGAACGCCACGCAGTAGCTCAAGGTCGCTGGCATCCGACGGCCACTCGCTCGTTGCGATCTCGCTCGCATGCACATGCCACTGACCGACTAGCCGACTGGCTACTGTGCAGCCCACCTGGTCGCTACTACCAGCAAGATCAATTGCAGCAGCCGTCCCTCGCTTGGTCCTGCGTCTCGTCGACGCGAAACTTGCTGCCGTTCGCAACGTCTAATCGGTCGTGCTCGCTCTCGGCAAGTCGCTTCTGGATGTCGACAGCGATCGACCGGAACGCGTCATCGATGTTCAGATTGTTCTTTGCGCTCGTCTCAAAGTACTGAATCCCAAACTCATCGGCGAGCGCCTGCCCCTGCGTCGTCGACACGACCTGATAACGAGCCAGTAGAGCCAGTGTGAGTATTGCAAATGGCTACACGATGGGCTACGCAAACGTACCCGCTCGGTTGCGTCGACGTCGCACTTGTTCGCAATGAGGATCTTGTTGACGTTCGACGACGCGTTCTGCTTGATCTGCGTCATCCAGTTGCGAATGTCTGCGTGGACCACATACACACACGTATATAGCAATGCATGAGCCACATCACTAAACCTCTTTATCGACTCAATCGCGAGCGAATACTAGTAGAGTAGCGCGACGTACTCTGGAACGAGTGGTCGTCCGTGACGTCGTACACCAAGAGGATGCCCATTGCGCCGCGGTAGTACGCTGTATGCACGACGACCACACACGTGTCAGTTTTTGACACACACACGTATACACACAAGAGAGCGAGAGACCACAACGTACCGGTTGTGATCGTGCGGAAGCGCTCTTGGCCGGCCGTGTCCCAGATCTGCAGCTTTATCCGCTTCCCATCGACGTCGATCGTCTTGACTTTGAAGTCGATGCTGTAGTAGCAGACGCAACACATGCACTTGCAATCGTCAGCTACTGTGTGCATCGTACTTCCCCATCATCTGTGTGTGTACATGGTGTCACGATCTACAGAGCATCAGACGCACCCAATCGTCGTGATGAACGACGTCGTGAACGAGTCATCCGAGTACCGCAGCAGCACACAACTCTTGCCGACACCTGCAGATGCAGTAGCAGCAGTGAGCAGAGAAGAGCGGCACGACGCGTTAACGTCGCTAATGTAAGATGTGCGCACACTCGTCCTTTCGTTCCCCTGAGCGAGAGAGACGTCATCGGCATCGAGAGAAAGGAAGCGAGAGAACAGCCGCAGGAGGCGACGACTGCGCTTAGCCGCACCAGTGCCCCCACATTAACGCACCGCTGTCGCCAATGAGCAGGAGCTTGATGAGCAAATCGTACTTGCTGCTGTGCACCATGGTCGTGCTTATGTGCTTATGTGTCTGTGCGGGGCGAGCGAACTAGCCGATGCGTCCACGTATGTGTGTTCGTGAGCGTCGTGAGTCGATCGCAGTCTGTTTTTGCTGTTCCACAACAACTCGGCGTTTGCTTGTGATGTGATGCACACCACATTTCTATCGACTTTCACAGGATTCGCTGTAATTTGATTTGACGACATAATTTACGTTGAAATGTGGTAAATTACGCCAACAGTGCATCATCCATCTCAATCTGTCGCCCAACCTCTTGAGTTGGTATCGACAACCTCGTACTCGAGTGAGAGTAGCCCATACTCACTCGGACGACGTAGGTAGTCGGGACCGTGCCAATTGCTGTGCACTCGATTGAGCCCCAGAGACAGTCAGTCAGTTACTGTCAACGAGGTAGGGACATACACAATACGCTGTAGGCACACATTTATGACGCAACAGCTTTCATTTCATTACTGGGTCTGTCTGTATCCCACTCTCATGAAACACATCACGTGCCGAGTGCCGGGTGCTGCTGCTTCACTTGCCGAATAATGTCCTTTACGAGCACCGACATCGCCGTCACTTTTGGAAACTCGGGCGCCTGAGGCGACAGAGTCGCAAGGCACTTGAGCAGCAAGTAGTGCGTACTCGTGAGCGACGGCGCTTTGTCGAGCGTCCGCACTTGGACGTCAGCAACTAGCGGCGGCTGCGTCTCGCTCACGACCCACGCAAAGACGTCGGCTGGCAAGATGCTCATGAGCATTGCAAACTCGGCTTCGAGCGCCATGCGTTCGAGGATGAGCGCAAGTCGCGCACGTGCAATCGCTGCGAGCTGGAGACCGAGTCGCGCTGGTGTGCGCACGTGGTCGAGCGACTGCTCGGCGAGTGCGTCCTGGCCCGACTGGTACAGAAACAGTACGTGCTCGTCGCGAATCATATCGACCGACAGACCAAACGCGTTGGCAAGCGCAACGCCGAGCTGCTCGTCGTATCGCAGCAGCTGCTTGAGGAACTGCGTGCGGGCACTTGCGAGCCGCATAGTGTCGACTGGCAGTTCAGTCGTGACTCTGTCGATTGGCTCGACGAACGAGTCGACGCGGCACAAGTGCCGGCCATGGTGCGCAAACAGCTCGACGATCGACACGGGCGTGACGCGCGTCGCGGCAAACGAGTCAAGCAGCAGCACGAGGCTCAAGTGGTCGGCGAGCAAGCGCTGCGAGAGCTTGTCGACATGAAAACCTGCGAGCGTCCGCATGAGCGCTGACGTGCTGTGAGGTGGCGGCCACTGCCTGTCAAATGCTGTCTGCAAGTGCTGCGGCGCACACGGCCACGCGACTGGGAGTGTGAGGAAGCGCATGCTGAGCGCCGGCCTGGACCTCGTACGACCATTGCTGCCGGTTGGATAGTGGCGGTCAGCAGCGCGCTCGTCGTCACTCGCATCGTCGTCGCTGTCGTCGTCACTGTCGTCCAGCTGCTGCTGCACAGCAGTCGCTGCCTCATGAGCTGCTGCAGCCGTCACAGCTGCTGCAAGGAGCTCGAGCAGCGACTTGATGATCCCAAAGAACCGGCGCGCAATCTGCGGCTGGAGGCCGCGCTGCGGCGTGTGGCCGGCCGCGCTCTCCTCCCAAAAGCTAATGAGCGTCACAACATGTACGCGAATGAACGTCTCCCACACGTGCGTCGCCATCGCAGCCCGCAGCTGCGCACTTGCAACTGCGTCAAGCTCGACGAGTGCGTCGTCGAGCTGGTGCATGTCGGACCGCTCAGCATTCCACGCTGCACAGAGCAGCTGGACGCGAAAGCACCGGAGCGCGTCGTCGCTCGCGAGCTGTGGGAACGACGTCAGGACGCTGCGCCACTCGTGCATCTCTATGCCCGTGCGGCAGTGCTCCATCGCTGCGACCCAGTCGTCTGCATCACTGCTGCTAGTACTGGCAGTCGCAGTCGCAGCAGCTGCCGTATTGCCACTGATCTGGAGGTCGTTCGTTGCTGCCTGCTCGGACCCAACGCCGTCGTTCAGCTGCATGAGTGCGAGCGCACGAAGAACGTCGTCGACGTTCTCGACGGCTTCGACTGTGAGTCGCCCTGTACGGCCGAGTCGCAGCGAAAGGTGCACGGCTTTTGCGATCGCATCTTGCAAAATGCGCCAGCGCACGCCACTGCCCGCTGCGCTCGTAGCGCCAAGCGTCGCTTCCTCTATCCGTCGCGCGTGCTGCTGCTCACCCCAGCCGCAGTGCACCGACAGAATGAACGCATGCACGAGCTTTGGCGTCTTCCAGCACGCTGCAAAGACCTCGGCGAGCGCCGACGAGCACGCTGGCAGCACGTATCGACTCGGCGTGTCGCAATCGCTGTCGCTCGACACAGACGGCCGCAGCAACTCGAGTGGCTTCGAGTTACTAGGACTCGCGCCGTCAGCAAAGTACGGCTCGAGCCACCGCTGGAGCGACGACGACGCGCTCGGTGGCGGCAGTGCGAGCACCGAGCCAAGTGGCAGTGCAAAGAACCACTCGAGAAACAGCGACGTGTGCGTCGCGGGGCTCAGAAACAACGCGGCGTGGGCCAGCTGGAGCTCCTGCACCGCAAAGACGCTCGAGAGGATCGGCGTAAACAAGAGCGCAAGCAGCACGCGGCGCTGCACGCGGTTCGCAAGCGGTCGAAACACTGCGACCCCGAGTGCATGGAGTGCGCGACGGAGAAACGCGTCGCTCCGGTCGCTCTGCTCGTAAAGCGCGAGGATGTCGCGCCGCCGCGGGAGCTCCGGGTCGCGGAACGGCATCGAGAAGAGCTCGAGGAACTCCCACGCGGTCACGCACGCTGTGAGTTCGAGCACGTGGCGTGCGCTTGCGCACGTGTCGTCGTCGAGCGCAACGCCCGCGCGCCGAAACAGCTCGAGCCACGGAAACAGTCGGTCGAGCGGCTCGGCTGGCGCAACGACGCTCTTGCTGCCATGCTTTGCGAGCATCGCGTTCGAGACGTCGATGTTTGCAGCTGCGACGCGCTTTGATCGCTCAAACTCCTATGTAGTGCCAGACGAGCGAGTGTGACTGAGTGAGTGAATGGATGACAGTCAGACGATGGGATGGCACAGTGACGTACTGCGTGGAGTCCGATGAATGCCGAGACGATGCGGTGCTGCCACTGGGTCCGCCAGAGCAGCGACAACTCGGGACCAGTCGGGATGCGCGACGCCATCTCGCGCTTCAGTGCCTGCACATCGACACACAAACAGCAGCTTTGCTGTGAGTCGATCGGCTCATACACAACCATCACTCACGGTCCTATCAGCAACGGACGTACGATCTGGATCTTCTCGAGTGCGCGGAGCTGGTACGACGGACTCAAGAGCATCATGTCGCTGCTGCTGAGCAGCTCAAGCAGCGCTTCGATCGTGCTTGCGGACGACAGACTCGCCATGTCGTCGAGCAATGGCTCGATCGCATCTTGCTCCAACACGCGCTTGCCTGTCGTTCCACCTGTTCCAGCTGCGCGTTTCTGCTTCTTGACAAACGCGTGGAGCCCCGACGTGACTTGGTGCAATACAAAGTGCTCCTCCTGGAGCTTATTCTGCGTAAAGTACTTGAGCAGAATCGCAACGTTCGGCAGCTGCGCTTGCAGTTCAATGAGCTCAGCTGTGCCATGCGCTGCAGCTGCTGGTGCGAGCACGACGCACCGCGCAGTGCGGGCTGCTGCGTCCGTTAGCGTAAACAGCCGCGCGTTCGCGCCGACTGCAAAGCTGTAGACGCGCGGGCCATAGCGTGCGCGCCAGACCTCGACGATCCCGCGCTGCGCCGAGTAGATCACGAGATAGAGTCCACGTGGCCGCCGCGCGCCTTCAGAGCCAAACATCCAGCCGCACTGCGCGTTGCGGTAGCCTTTCCACATGCGGATCACGAGCATGCGCGACGTGTCGATCAGCAACACACGTCCGAGCGTGTCGGTCACAGCAGCGAGGCGACCAGTTGGACTGAGTGCGAGGCACCGACTCCGTCGCCGCGTGTCTTCCGCGATCGTCCGGATGCTGCCGACTGGCGCTGCGACGTGCTCGGCGGCTGCGTCGATCGCGCCACCTTCTGCAAACCCGTCGTCGCTGGTACTCGCGGCTGCTGCAGCGCTCCAGCCCCAGCTCTTAGCAAACGACCAGACTGCGCCTGCTGCGCGCGTCGCCATGGCAGTTGCAATGTGCGCCAAGTGGATGATCGAGTTCTGGTCGTTCCCGGCTTGGTAGAACGACAGGAACGGGTCGCTCCCAGCGCTGATGATCGTACAGACACCAATGCGCGGGTGAGACTGGAAGATCGTTGGCCGCACGGCGCCACACGGCACAGCACCAACAACGTCCGTTTGGTCGCGCAGCTGGTACTTGCGGAACTTGCTCGCCTGCGCTGGACCTGTAGGTGACGATGTGGGAGTGTGTGAGTCACTAGTAGCCAACAACAACAGACACTGCCAATAGCGACCTGCAGATGGTCCAGTACGCACTAAAGACAGCTGACGCGATCTTGCCGAGCAGCTCCGAGACCTGGACGATCGCAACGGTCGCGTCATCGTAGAGCACCCAGAGCTCGCCGTCGGCGTCGCGCATACTGTGGAGCTGCACGTCGAGCCGCCGTGTGCCAACTGCAGTCGACGCGTTGCGACTCACGTCGAGCTTCTTGATCGCTGCCGTGTGGAACTTCTACGCAAGCGCATCGTCACGTGCGAGCATCGCGAGCAGCAGGTTCAGTGCGACAGCAGTCGCGGCTGCTGTATCGTTGCGATTGCATACAGACATACATACGCACACACAGACGCACCTGCTCAAACGCAAGCTTCCCAGTGCGACTAAAGATGCGGAGGACGCCGGATGCGTAGCTCGCACAGACGTGGTCCGTGCCGACCCACTTGACGTCTGTGATCTGCTCGTCGTCGTCGTCGTCGTCGAGCTGCTGCAGTGCGCTGCCGTCGCTGAGCAACTGCAGCGTTTGCAAGTCGACGCGCATTGCAATGTCCTGTGTATTGGCGGCAATGTGCTGTACGGATGCTGCGAATCGCGCAGACGGTGTTGTGTGTGTCGCTGCTGCGTCGTCGTGCGTCATGTACAGCGCACGGCGAAAGCCGACAGCTACGCGCATGTCGGTTGCAACGTCGATCTTTAGAACCGGGTTGCAGAATAGCATCTCACGATCAAATGCGCTCGCAACGTCGAGCTCGTCGCCATCTGCGGCTGTAGCACCTTCCATGACGAGCGACGAGAAGTCGATGCGTTTAACAACTGTGAGTGCGTCGGGTGCGTCGGAGTCGTCTGTTTGTATCTGCGTGATGCCTGTAGAAGCGTTAGATAAAGGCGTTGTCGCTGCTGTCTCGGTGCCAGTGTTGCCGGCCGCACTACTGGCATGCGTCTTCATCGGTGCATCAATCGGCGAGCCGGTCATTGCGGCAGCTCAGGACGCGTCGCGCGCAATTCTGACTCGTGTGCTGAAAGAAGCTCAAGAAGAACAACACGCAAAGGTCAAGAAGATGCAGACTACTGTACACGACACAATAATACTCGCTGATAGCCACTGTACCTGTATCAATCAAGAGCCCAATTAGTCATTTCTTCAAACGTTCGTATTGCGCACTCTATGTGTGAAGACCTCCAGAAACTGCATATATTAAGTTGTGACGAGCGTCATGTCATAACTATTCAAATTCAGAAAACTGAGAAAACCAAATACCAATTGTTTAATACCAACAACTCCCACCATACGAATGTCATGATTTGTAACGAAATTAAACGAGTATAGATTGCTATATACATCACTTCAAATCACTTTTCAGCGAGAACAAGTCACGTTTGACTCGACAGCAAGCCTAGACAGCGGTTCTGTGAAAATGACTGTACGCCACCAGCACGTCGCCACTCGCACGTCCCACAACATTCCACGCTTAATCGCGTTTAGTGCACCAAAATCCTCACTTTTTTGTCGATCTGCACTCTGAACAAATAATCTTTTCATGATCAAAACGTACACGTTCAATTGCCACTAAAATTATACATAGCACAAGCAAACAAGCAGTAGAAGTTAATCGTGTACGACTGATAGGCATACTGTGTGACTGATTTGCGCCGAAAAAAACACATCAGTCTCCGTATTTTGTTTGCAGTGCATTTTATCAAATTCCAAATGCCTCGCTGTTCAGCAACTCCATAGCGTCATACGGCTGACACCGCCGACAGCAACCGACATGCCTGGAATTGTAATTTTTATTCATGATTGGTCAATATTGAGTATTCAACGGGTGGGTGCCAGAAGCGGGGGAGAGGCGGTGAGGGAAAAGCAAGTGAGAGTGTGAGAGAGTTTTGAGAGGGCATTCAAAAGAGATCGCGCGATCAAGCACACAAGAGCGACCAAGCGAGCGACCAAGCGAGCGACCAAGCAAGCGACCAAGCAAGCGACCAAGCAAGCGAGCGAGCGAGTGCGGCGCGTGCATGTGTGCATGTGTGCATGTGTGCATGTGTGCATGTGCGGTTGTCCCTG
>JAADWX010000910.1:0-12696 GCA_023336405.1 Globisporangium echinulatum | reverse complement strand
GTTGGTGGACGCGAACGAAGCGCTTTTGCTGCGAATGCAAGCGCCGCCATCAGCAGTAAGCGAAGTGTCTAAATCGCCAGCAAAGGCGCCTGCAACGACACCAAAGACGGCGTCGCGGCGACGTTAGTAGTTGGTCGTTTGTCGAGTTGTCTCGATCATCATACTGAGCGGCTGAACTAACGCACGAGCGGGATGGATCAATACACACGGTTCGTCGCGAATCGCTCCAAGATGAAAGAGGGCCGGACGCGCCTGTATCGACAGCGCAGAGATCGTCTCGACAAGGTGTCAACTTTTCAACAGATTTGATGCCGACGTGACCGCGTTGCTTCTCGGACTTGCAACGGTCGCTCGGCCTTGGCAATCTCACGCCGCCGTTCTGCGTGCAGAAGGTCACAATCCGGCGCAACAACGTGCTGCCTTGAGCTCGTTGACGTGCTTCAACACGCTCAAGCTGCTGACGTACGCGTCGTACAAGGTGCTGCGCGCCAAGCTGCTGCTCTCGATCTCGTCTGGTGCGGGCTGAGATGACGTAGCAATGTGTGAGGAGTGACAGGAGTTTCGTAGCGATTCGGCATAGATTGCGATAGCGACGCATGGATGCGCTCGCGAACAGCTCGTGAGAGTCGTCAGGATAGGTAAGACTGTTGAATCTTGGCTCGATGGTCGTGCGTTGCAAGCTGCTGGTATGTAGTCGGCAAGGTCCAATCGCACAAAGCGCACTGTCGTGTCTGCTCTGCTCGACAAGTTCCTCCTCGCCTGCCTCTAGGATCACCACCATATGCTGAACGTGCTTGCAGCGGTGATTCGGACTCGCACGATGACATGACCAGCAAGTGTCACTCGCCACCACCGTCGTCTCTCGATCACAAGACCCAGAAACTCAACTACTCGCACTCAATCGTGCGCTGCTGCAATGAGTCGACGAGCTCGTCCACGCGCGCGTACCGCACCGCTGTCTGCACGACCTGCATTTCGTCGCTTTCGATCACCTACCAGAGGATTCTGCTCGGCCTTGTCGTCCTGGTGCTCGCACAAGAACCACAGAGTCACCACGGTACATCATGGACGTGGATCGGTGCAAACCAGGGAAAGACACGCAAAGAGCAACAAGAGTCAGAGCAGAGCGTCGGATGTACTCCAGAATGCCAGACCAGGCTTACAGAGTGTTGCATACAATCGAAGGTTCTAATGCAGTGACAGCGATTCACACAGACGCCATCGTTCAATCCATAAGACTCGGCGCGCAGATCGGTTCGTCAGCTTATCAAAGGCTCATGTGCTAGTGCTCTCGTTTTTCGTCGACCTGCTCTACCGTTGAAAGAAGCGATCGACGTCAACGTCTCGGTTGTCGGAGCAGGCGTCGACGGTTCACTGGTCGGAGTTGGTACCGGCGTCTCGGTTACCGGCTGCGGCGTCATCGGCGACAGAGTTGGAACCACAATGGTAGGTTGCAGCATTGCCGAAGTTTGCGTGCTCCCACTTTGCGTCATTGGTGACTTGATTGTTGGGACCAGCGTGACCGGACCTTGTGCAATGGGCGACTTCGTCATCGGTGGTCCTAGTCCAGTGACAGCAGCTCACACTGACGCGCCTTTTTGATCAAGAAGTCTGCGTAAATCAGCATGCCAACACCTTGGTGAAAGCGTTCGCGCTCTTGGTCAACTCGCTCTACTTCCCGTGGCACGTGTCCGTGGCCACGTCCCACTTGCAGATCGAGCCCCAAACTGTCGAGCATGCATATTCATTTTTTGTGAGAGCAGAACGCCTCATTCGACGACGTCGGCTTTGAAGTCGGCTTCAGAGTCGGCGTAGGTGTCAGCTACGGAGTCGGCGAAGGCGTCGGCTCCACAGTCGTCAGTGTCGGAGTGGGTGTCGGTGTCGGTGTTGGGGTCACTGGCATCGGGAGATTGCGGCATTTGCCTGCGGCGTAGTCCCAGTAGCACTTGGAACCCGACATCATCTC
This sequence comes from Globisporangium echinulatum, assembly GCA_023336405.1. NCBI lineage: Eukaryota > Oomycota > Peronosporomycetes > Pythiales > Pythiaceae > Globisporangium > Globisporangium echinulatum. Next base: position 10,730 of record JAADWX010000910.1, on the reverse strand, counting down.
GTATATAAACTCGTTCACGAGGACTGAACATAACTCTCGATGGGGGGCGTTGGAGTCGGTGTGGGCGCAACAGTCGACGGCTGCGGCGTTATCGGAGCCGGCGTTGGCGTGGGCGTTACGGGTTTGGGGAGGTTGCGGCACTCGTTCTTGATGGTGTCCCAGTAGCACTTGGAACCATAGTCATCCTCGCATACAAACGCGTTCCCAAAGTCCGAGCAGAACTCCTTGATCGGAGGCGTTGGGGTCGGTGTCGGTGTCGATGTCGCGGTGATTGGAGTCGGGTAGGTGTAGGTGACGGAGTGGGTGTTGTAGAGGTCGGAGCCGGCGTTGGTGTTGCAGTGGCGAGAAGCGACTTTGGCTCCACTGCTGTTTACGCAGCTGAGAAGGATACACCGAGTTTGCTCGAGTCTTGCTTGCCGCAGGCGCCAAAGTATACCGACGTGACGTCAGGAAGGCAAAGAAGAACGGACACTCGGAGCTCGTGCAGCTTCTCAAGCCTCTAGCTCGATCGAGTTGAGTAGGCTCTTTGGCTAGCAACCCTCGCTGTGTGATCGTGAATGAACTTGATCCTCCAGAGGGCTTGCTTCAGCGTCTGCGTTGCAGCGGAGTGACGCACGTCCACACTGATTGAGACTCGAGAAATGGGAGCACGTGTGCATCGGTGTGCGCTTCGATCGCGATCACCAGCAGTCTGCGATTGAGTCGCTCGATCATGTCGGTGTTGCCAACATCGATCGCTGCTTCGACGATACGTCCGAGTTAGCGAAAGCTGTCGCGACGGCTCTGCTCGCTTAATACGCCAGCATACAGAGGAGTCGAAGTGGGTGCCGTGGACTGCTGCGTGAGCAACTGCAGCACTGACAGCGGCCAGCCAGTCATGTATGTCGTGACGCGGCGGAAGAGCGATGCACTTGCAAGCACGCGCACTGCAGGCGACGCGTACATCGCGACTCGGTTTCGGGACGTTCGTGAAATCGCTGCTGCTGCTGCTGCAGACTGGTCGTCGTCGCACTCACTCACTCGCTGCTGTTGCGGCAGCGCGTCTGATCAATTCGCAGCGACTTACAAACGCCCGATGTACTACCCACGCATCGCTTGGACGCGATTCATCGCTCTCGACACCGTGATTAATGGCTCTGAGTCGAAAGGGGCTGGACGCACTCGTCGAGTTCAGACGTACGCGCATTTTTGGACAGAGGTGAGGTCAATGCGACTGCGTTATTGCTTGGGCTTGCAACGCTGTCGAGACGACCCAAGTGAATGAGCAGCACCAAGCTCGACACTGTAGACATCTGGGGCTTCTTCAGTCTCAAACGTGCTACAGAGCCTCCGTACAAGCCGCACAGCGCAGTGACGAAATGACTTGGTCGAATGGGCTCAACTGTTGGTATTCGAGGCCTTGGTCCACTTGCTTCTGATTGCTTCAATGTACCGACATCATCTCATGGGCTGTCGTCGTTGTCATCATCACATGTGAGGTCGATCGTCTCGGTCACACTGGGTCGTTGTTGCGTGCGCCCGATTGTCGATGCGCATCCACTATCTTCATCGTCATCGATCGCGATCACAGCAGCTGGTGCTAAGCGTCGTGAAGTCAATTGCGACATCGGCGGATCAGACGCGAGGTCGATCACAGATGGCTGAGTGGTGCTGTCACTCGCTCCGGCACTACCACCACTGAACTGCTGCATGGCATCACGACTCGCGAGTCTATCGCCACTTCTGCTGCCATCATCGTCGTCACTGTCGTCGATGCCGAGCACCTCGATCGACTGCGTGAGCGCGTCAGCCGCCACACACCCCGCGTGGTCGCGACGACGGCGCTCAGCAGCTACGAGGATCCTGCGTTTAAGTTCGCGCTGCGTCACGAACGACCCAGTTGCTGCTGCTCCACCAGCGCTGTCGATGCCAGTGCCAAGCCGCTGCGACGGCAACGAACCAAGCAGTTGCTGGTACTACGATGCGAGATTGTACGACGGCGTTGTCAATGCGAGTAGCTCTGACAGTACCGACACACAGTAGCAAGAGCTCTTCTTTGAGTAACAAACCTGCGCGCGGCGTTGCGCTGCGAGCACAGCTGCGTTGTTGTCGTCCGGACGTCGCACTGCGATCGTCCGCGTACCGTCAATCGACTGTGATAGTGCGTCCGAGCGTCCCAGTACAGTGTCAGTCACCACGACACATCAGATCCATCCAGTCACAACTAGTGGGTCCCCACAAAGTCGTTGGCCGCACTTACTCTACCTGCTCCAGCGTTCGCAAACTTGGCGCCTTCAGCACCGATCAGGCCTTCGACTAGAAGCGCCTCCATCACGATCTTGAGCTCATCGAGGTACTACCGACGCACACCACATAGAGAGCAACGACTCAGTCACAACTGCGACGCATGCGATCCATCCATAAGGCATCAGCAGTCCCCGTACCTTGTAGAACGCCTGGTTGTGCGGTCCGTGGACCTGGTGGCACCGCCAACAAGACACACATACGTGTACACACATCGTCAGTTGCTGTCAGCTCCAGCACTGCATAAGCATGCGATGCAAAGCGAGTGGGTACTGCGCAGCGTACCATGTGCGTGAGCTCATGCAACATCGTCTCGAGCAGCGCCTCGAACGGCAGGAACGACGCGGGCTGTGACGCAGGACGCACTGATGTGCATTGTGCGCATGGTCGCAGCGTATGAGTTGATGTCAACCAAGCGGCAGTCACTGGCCTCGCATACAAGCACGCGTCACGTCACGGCATCATCACGAGACATACAGCGGATGTAGATTTTGGCGCCACGGTTGATGTTCATGCCAAGGAGCCGTGCGTTCGTTGGGAAGAACTCTTGCAGCTGCAGCACGCGGAAGCGCCGCTGTGTGAGGATCGGCAGCACGTGTACTGCAATGCGCTCGAGCAGCTGCTGTGCTTCGTCGCGTCGCGGTCGCCGCACGAGTGCGCGCACGTGGCGGATCTCGAACGTCGACATGCTGCTCTCGATGCTGCAGTTGTTGCTGTTTTTGTTGATTTGCAAGGCACAACAACGCATTACAACACAGTAGACAGCATATTCCAACACAGCAAACCACACTTTTCTATATTAGACTCCAATTGGACAGTGGAGACTTGTTGGCTTTATGGAAGTGATAATGATCGTGACGCAGGAGCTCTCGATCCGTCACAAACACACACACGTAGTAGCTACTGCTGCTGCGTATCGCTACAAAGCCTAGCAGACCGGGCGGATACGTTCACCGACAATGATCGACTGCACCGAGTTCGCTGGTAGCGTGATCGTGACGCTGCGGCGCTCGAACGTGAGGCTCACGCTCACGTTCTTGGGCGTCGCGTCGCGGTTCTGGAGCACGAGCACGACCTGGTTCTCCGGTGTGAAGAACGCGACGCGGTCGACGTTTGCAAGCGTCGCTGTCGCGTTCGCACTCACATCGAGCTTGACGCGCACGGATTGCGGCGGCAAGAACTTGGAAAAGTGGCCCATGACGTAGTACATTGGTTGCTTGTAGAACTCGTGGCCGCCGACTTCGTCGACGAGGATCGGCGCGTCGACGCGGTTCTTGGCCCAGCTAGGGCCACCGGTCGTGTCGAGCACGAGGTTCCAGTCAGTCCAGCCGGTAGCGTAGTTGGCGAGGTCGTTGATGATGTCGCGCGCGTAGATCTCGCCGCGGCGCCAGACCATGTCGGGCTGTAAGAGCTTCACGCCGACGCCGGTACCGATCGGTTCAATGAGCGACCCAGCACAGGCCTCGGTCGCGAGGATCGACAGGTCCGGATTTGCCTGCTGCCACTTGGTGAGCTCGGCAAAGTTGCCGAGGTTCTTGCTGATAAAGTCGAGGTTCTTGTACCAGTGGACGCCAATACCCCAGATGTACTGCCGCGCCTCGGGGTCCGCGAGCGCCGCGGTCCACTTGAGCACTTCGTCCTTCTGATCGTCGAGGATGATGAGCTTCACGCCCGGGTTGTTTGTCTTCAGGATCGGTCCGAGATCCATCTTGATAAAGTCGCGCTCGGTCGTCGTGTTGAACCGGAGGCTCTGCCACTCGAGCTGTGCGCCGGGCTGCCGGATCGGCTCGTTCTGCGTCGTGAGCGCCCAGAGCTTGACGCCCTCGGCCTCGTACGCCGATAAAAACTTGGAGTAGTAGAGCGCGAGAGCTTTCCAGTACGGTCCGCCCGGTGTGCCCTGGAGCTGCGCGTTCAGCGTCGAGTTTGCGGTCGTCATCCACGCCGGCGGTGCCCACGACGACGCGTACAGCGTCAGCTCGCGCTGGCCAATGCGCGTCGCTGTGAGCGCGCGCTTGATCAAGTCAAGCTTGTTGGACGTCGGCGCCTTGTCGACGTCGATACTAAAGTGCTCCATCGCGAGGTCATCGACCATCGGGTTGTACGAGTAGATGCTCGTCGAGAAGTCAGTGGACGCGATTGGGATGCGACCGAGCGTGTACTGCAGGCCCGACTCGCTAAAGTACGCGTCGACGATGTGCTGCTGCAGCGCCGCGTCCGTCTTGTACACGTTGATCGCTGCTGCGTCCGTGAACGCGCCGCCAAAGCCGACGATCTTCTGGTACCGCACGGTCGTGTCGAGCACAATGTCAGCAGTCGCCGATTCGCTGCTCGCGACCGCGATCGTCGAGTACGCGAGGCGGTCGCCTGCTTTCGTTGTCTGGTACACGCCGGCTTCGTTCGCGCCGAGCGAGAGGTAGCCGTTCGAGACCGTGTCGCAGTCGGCTGCCGTGCACACGCACACGCCCTCGATGTTCTGATTGAAGCGCGCCGACCAGTTCGAGCACTTGGCGGCCTCTGCGGCGCTGCTGACCAGGCACTGCGCGGCGAGGAGTGCGAGCGAGATAGCGAGCGGGCGGAGTACGAGCATCGTAGCTGTAGTTGGGACGGAGTCTTGTCCGGCGTCACGAAGCGTGCGAGTCGGAGAGTGAGCGTGTGACCAAACCAGCCCATGACCGCTGAACACAAGCATCAAGGCACAGTCGAATCAGCCAGAGCGCACACATAGGCGTGGTGACATCGCCGATCGTGACAGCGAGATCGTCCCACAGCGACGTCAGCACGCATGGACATTACATGTCCCAGCGTCGGCGAGTCCTTCGTGATGTGATGGCGCGTCGGCGGACACCCAATCATGTAATCGCCTTCGGTGGATCGATTACTCGATATGTCACCATTACTTGCGTGATCGATCGTTGATGTCGCTGTCAACGTCGGAGCTGACTCTTTTTGATATTCGAACATCCCAATCAATCGACAACAACAGCTTCGAGTGCCGCCATGCAGCAATTGAATGATAAGAGACTAGCAACAGTGGGTAGTGGTTCGACAACAGCAGTGGTGTCGTGTGTATAATCGGGCGCAACAGGCACTGACGTCGTCTGATCGACACGCGCGCATGATCATAGCGATCAAAGTCGATGACCATTGCGCCGTCCCTTGCGCTTATAAGCGATAGCGACCGACAGCTCGCACTGACTCGTACAGTCGATGTCCTATACATTAGCGATACGACCGATGCTGCGACGTCGAGAAGAGCGCAACGCCCTTCTTGCCGCCGGCGCCCTTCTTGCCCTTGCTCTTTGTGCGCGGCAGCGCGTCGAGGTCGAGGTCAAACAGCGGCGGTGCACTCGACGCAGTGCCCCACGCCAACGGTGACGGTGAAGACGAGCTGGTCGCGCGACGCTCGCTACTGCCAGTGCTACTACCAAGCGGTGGGTAGTACCCCGACTGGCGCGTGACAGTCGCAAACGACCCGTCGTCGTCGAATGCGCCGCCACTAAACGCCGGCGACGTTGGCGCGCTCGTCCCTGCGCCAATCCGGTCGGTCCACTCGCTGTCGTCTGTGCCACCACCGCTGCCATTCAACACAAGACTCGCTTCGAGCGCATCGGCGAGCGCTTGGTCCGCTGGCGCTGGCCACGCTAGACCGTCCTGCTCGATCGAGAAGCCTGGTGCTGAGCGACTCGGGAACGCTGGCGAACTGCTCGGCGTCGTTCGACGTTGTTCACTCTTGCGCTTTTGCTTGCGCTGGCGCTCGCGCTTCTTCAGCTCAGGGCGAAACGCGTCGAGCGTCGCCGGCGACAGCAATGGCGTCAGGTCGAGCTCGCACAAGTAAAAGTCACAGAAGCGCGGCAAGTGGCTGAGGAACCGATAGCGTTTGCACATGTCGTCGTCCATGACAACGTGCTCAACGTCGAGCACGCGGCCGCTTACAACCTCCGGCAGTTGATCGTAGCGCGTACTGACTGGCGACTCGCCTGTTGCGCTCAATGGCGCGGCCGCTGCCGCTTCAGTCCATTGCGCCTGTAGGTCGCTGGTGTCGGTCTTGGACTCAGACGCCTCGCGCGCCTCACGAGCCTTTGGCTCGGTAAACTCCTTGAGGAGGCACTTCATGTTGAGCGGATGCAGCACGACGTACAGTCCGTTCGATAGCTGATAGAACGAGTACACGTCGCTACTGCCAGTGTCTGCTGCTTCGCAGTCGCTACCAGTACCGGACACTGCAGGCTGTGAAGGCGACGGCCGACACTCGCTCTGTGCGAGTCGGCCAGACGTCGCGCGCATTGCTTCGGTAATGAACGGCAGGCTGTCAGCGTCGCCTGCGCTCCGACACTCGGCGTCGAGCGCTTCGAGGTCGCGCAGTTCCGTAACCAGCAGCTCCGTCACGTACTCGCTTGTCGCTTCGAGGATGCGCGCAAACTTCGCGGCCGGGTCGTTGACACTTGGGAGCGACCGCACGCGCCGACTCGTTGCGCCGGCGCTTCTGTCACTGTGCGCAACGTACGGGAAGTAGCTCGCCTTGGGCCGCGCGAGCAGCTGGAACGTCGCGTCGGCGTCGATGCGCGGCGGGAGCGCGAGCGCTTCGAGTTCGACGCTCCGGAGCTGGCCTTTTTGGACCGACTCGAAGCACATTGGACATCGGCGCCAGTACTTGTCGCTCAGCGACAGGTACCGCAGGATGCACGGCCAGCTGATTGTGTCGGACAATAGCGTTAGTCATTGATATTCGTAAATACCTAATATAGGCACCCACTTAGACCCTATAAAAGGCTATTCCACCCAACATACCAAAAGATGTGGCCGCACTTCGTGATCTTTGGCGCGCGAAACGCGTCGAGGCAGATCGGACAGCTCATGGGACTCGCTGCGTCGTGCCAGAGCAGCACTTGCTCGACGTTCTTCCCTGTTGCGACGCATGCGGAAGCCATACCGTCAGCTGCCGCCATCCACGACCGTTGCAACGGCCTCTAACGTACACTCGGTGAGCGCCTCCATGTCCCAGAACGGCGTCGTTGCGTCGTCTTCGAGCGGCGATACGACAAAGCGGAAGCTGCAACCCAGCGCGTCGTCAGTCATGACAGTAGCAAAGCGAATGACTGCAGACGTTACAGGCAAAACCAGTAGGGACCCACGCGACGGACTCACTTGGCGTGGAGGAACTCGTTCTGCGTGCGCGTTGGCTCGCTCTTTGTCTTCTTCTTCGTATACACGGGCTGCTTGTCGCGCTCCGGGAGCGAAAAGTTGAGCAAGTGGTTCGCCGACACGCCATTGCGCGTTGTGCGGATCTCGTGCTCGAGCGCGCGGGTCTGTTGGGTGGCAGTAGATGGGTGGATTTGTGAGAGGTGGCGCTATGAACAACGTGGCATCAGCAATGGTAGCAGCGTTACGAGAGAAAGAAAGAGCGTGCTACCGTGTGGAGTTGCTCTTTCTTGGAGCCTCGGCGTCCAGACCCGTTGCTTCGACTGTGTGGTCGGCACGAGGCACACACGCATGCATGCATGTGCACATGGTGACGTTAGGAGCGTCGCATCTTGTCGAACGTCACGCAAACGATCAACCGAGTGGATATGGCAATTGCAGCGCCAGTGTCAAGGCAGCGTGTGCGCATAACGCGTCACTTGCACGTAGACGCACCTCATGGCGCCAGATTCGCTGGCATCCAGACACTGCTGCGTCTGCTGCTGTGTTGTTGGTATTGTTGTGGCTGTGTCCGCTTGACAAGAGCGATGAAGATCTGAGCGTCCAATATATATACTAAATGCAGGTGAATTATGTATCAGATGCAAATATCTTACTTTTCGTATGTCTCTCGTTCTGGAAACACAAATTGTGTGCGCCACACTTTTCGTGCACACCACATGCACATCACCAACAAGCACTCCCACACTCGATCACCTCGAGCACAACGACGACGATGGCAGAAGCAAAGGAAGTCGTGCGGCTCTACCGGCGCGTGCTCAAGCTCGCGGCGCAGTACCCGAGCATCAAGCGCAACGCGATCATCCGCGACATCAAACTCGAGTTCCACGAGAACAAACACTTGACTGACGCTACAGCGATCCGCGACAAGGTGCAGGCAGCGCGCCAGGGCCTCGTCGAGCTCTCGCAGTACACGAGTCTGAGCTCGTCGTCAATGACGTGGAAAGTCGATGTCGGGCGCGACGTCGGCACCGGTGCACCAGCTCCGAACGCAGGCGTGAACGCCAAGGTCGTTGGTGGCGATCGAAGTTAGAACGTTGTGAGCTTGCGCTTGTGTGTGACTGTCCACATACGCTCAGTGAGCAGCTCCAGCCATCAGGAATGATAGCGACAATGAACCACACGAGCCATTGCTCTGTATCGACGTGTACGATTGTAATGCCCGTGTATGTGTATTGTGCTATACACCAAGTAGGATGTCCCCATGGCTCCAGCGTCACTGCTTCTGGATCGGTGGACAGCGCGTGCAGCCGTTGCAGCACGACTCGCACACGGGTCCGACCTGCGTCTGTGGGATCAGAATGAGGTCGCCCGTCTGCTTGGATGTCGTCATGTTCAGGAACGCGCTCACAGGCGCATCTTCATCCGCGACCTACGATGCCGCCATCACACGACCGCCACGACCACGCAGTCAGCAAGTGCGTCGGCTATAGGTACAGATCCATCGCAAGCGCTGCCTAAACACGTGAAGCGCCGCACCGGGATCATCGTCGGTACGGTCTGCTCGACATCGGACAAGTAGCCAAACCAGTACGTCTGGAGCGCGCTGCGTGGCCATCGATGTGGATTTGGCGACGTTGCGATGATCGCAAGCACCTCTTGGAAGAGCAGACTGCGACTACGCGTGTGTGGAGTGTCATAGCCACACGACGCACACAGCCACTGATCAAATAGAGCACACATCGACAGCGACGTGCGTACTGACGTCATATGCTACAACGCACCGGACCATAAAGTTGTCGGTCTGGAGCTCAATGCGCGGCCGCAGCTGCGCGAACGTGACGCGTTCGCACTCGCTGTCGTCGATTTGGAGCGTCCCGACGGTCGGCAAGTGACCACCCTACGTTGTAGATCGACAGCGCAGACATGTCAGTCCATCAGTCAGTCAGTACTAGGGATCAATCGACAGCATGTGCACATGGAGGTCGAGCGAGCTGGCGATGGAGTGCGTGGATGGAGCAACAGTAGCGACGCACCTCCCACGTGCCGACGACGTACGAGTTTTGCTCCCGCGGGCTCGATGCGAACGTGAACACGCGCACTTTAAGCCGCCCCATTGCAGCGACCACGTCGACTTGGCGAACGGCTGCTCAGTCGCGTCGCACGCAGACGCCGCTTCCAAGAATACGAGTCGCCCACAACACGAGTGCCAGCTCTGCCGCGCACTTGTCTATCGTCATGCACGACGACGACACAGCAGAACGACGCAACAAGTGAACGTGACCGTGACACAACAAGATACGTTCATTACGGCATCGCTTTGCTACAAGCACATGCAGCAGCAACTCCACTAAATGGCAGCGCTGTCTTTCGAGTCGGATACAACGTGCGCAGAGGATGATGATGATGATGATGGTACAGAGAGTGATAAATAGTGAGAGCGCTCGCAGCAGTGCGTGTCGCGCACAGCGTAGCGTGTGCAGTTGTGCAGCAGTCGGCAGTCACTTGTACGTTCACGTTTGACGGTCGCGCATATCTGGCAGATCGATCAAATGAACGCCCAGCCCGAGCGTTCAAACGCGGTCGACGAGTCCGCCTTGCGCTGCTCTGAACTCGTTGCTACAGGCGACGTTGCTGGCAACGACGCTGCAGACGACGTCGTGTCAACGAATGGACGGATAATCACGGTCTTGAGCTGGTCGAGCATCGTGGTGTGTGTTGAAGGCGAGGTGATGTCACGCGCAGTTGGCAAGTTGGAATGTGAGAGCGGAACGTCGAGTTGAGCGTCGACAACGACGCACTTGAGGATGCACTTGAGTTGATACTGTCGACGCACCTTGCGTCAACCAAATGGATTCCCTCGATTTTAGCACTATATGTTCTGCGAAAACCTATAACAATTGATGCCTATTTCAGGTACTGTAGACACGGCGTGTTGACCATACTAATATCAAGTATAAACCTCTGACATTTTAAGGGCCGCAGAGTGTCTTGCATTTGTATCAAAACGGCGTGCATAGTTTAATCAAGATATCGAAAAGGGCCGCGAAGTGTCTTGCATTTGTATGTAAAGCGCACACGTGCGTGCGAACCTGTATAATGTTGTTGAAAAGGGAAAAACAGTATGCATATCAAAAATTAATATAAGGATATTCGACATGTTCCTATCCATGCCCAAACCAACAATTTTTAGATACAAACAATCAGCTTAATTATTTTATAAAGGTTTTAATATGGAACATGTCGAACTGTCCCGGCTATCACACAAAAGCGACTGTACGTCGACATGTTCCGCCAGCGACAAGTTG
>JAADWX010000909.1:0-12696 GCA_023336405.1 Globisporangium echinulatum | reverse complement strand
TCCTTACCTGTAAAGCACTTTCATGTGCTTTACAAATAGGAAATGATGCAAAACACGGGTCTATGTCCAAGTGACTTAGAACTGCCTGTCAGTGGAAGCGGCGTGATTCCGTGGACGCACTTGCTGATTATTATCAACTGCATGAGATCCATTTCAATTCCATGTTCCTTATTCATTCACAACGTGTATGTCCTTGTGATTTCATCATCTGTTCCTTCATGCCGTTCGATCATGACCGACTTACACAATGCTCGTCCAGTCTTAGTCGCATGCGTGCTATCAATTTCATGAGACCTACCATTCCACATCCATGTTCATCTTCATTTGTTCGATGTTCATTTTTGTGTCCGTGTTTACTGCCATCCGATCTGTACCTGTGGATACGCACCGTCGCATGTCATGACCACGTACACATGACTAAGCGATCTACATCGTCCTTCGATGTGGCCGACATCGATTCGCATGCTATCTTACGCACATCTCAGTCGCCCTGCGTCGATCGTGCGTGTGCCTGTTGGGTCTACCGCGCACACTCTCGCTTGTCGTCGTCCCTCTAGGCCGCGACATACTCGATCTACGCGGCTGACTCGCTCTGCTGCTGTTGCTGTTGCTGCTGGATCTGGAGCTGCTTCTCCTTTTCGTCGCGCAGCACTTGAAACACCTGCTGGTTCTCGAGCTCGTGGATCGTCCCGACCGTGTTGCGCCGCACGACGCGCTGCTGCGCATAAAAGCTGCTGATGCGTTTGCTGAACTCGCTCTCGGTGCTCGACGCGGTCACGAGCTGCTGGACCTTTTCTTTGAGCGAGAGGCACCAGCTGCACTGCGCCTGAAGCGCGAGGGCGTCGTGTACGAGACCCTGGAGCATCACTTCGCGTTTCGCACTCGACGGATGCGTCGAGAAGAAGTCAAAGTCGAGGTCGTCGAGGTCGTCATCACTTGACTCTTCGCCGCCGTTTGCGACCATTGCGCCGAATCGCGCAAACGCGCGCCAGAGCCGCGGCGCTTCGGTCGGGTCGTAGCACGCGCTCGCCATGAGCATGAGGCCAATGTGGTCGGCCTCGGTCTCCTGCTTACGGCTAAACGGCAAGTTGAACGCTAGTAGTACATAGTGCCGAGTCCTCGAGTGTCAGGTCGACTGACATACACACACTGTCGTACACATAGAGATCGATGCCTCTTACTAAGTGGCTGGGACGGACGTACCGTACTCAAAGACGTACTGCAGCAGCGGACTCTCGAGCCCCAAGATCGCTTGGAGGTACAGCAGCGGCAAGAAGCTCATCGACTCGGCCGTGTGGCGCGCAAGTGCATGGCCGATCTCGTGCGACAGAATGACTGCGAGTGCGTCGTGCTTGCTCACGCAGATGCCCTTTTCAACTGCAAAGTCGACCATGTCGAGGATGCCCGTGTACACGACGATCTTCCCGCCTGGGTAGCAACAGGCGTTTGCGTTCCCGGCATCCTCGACGAGCGAGATGCGCCAGTCGTACTCGCGCGGGAACAAATGCTCGGACACGCTCACGAGGCGACTGCAAGTAGTAGATGAGAGCGTCAGACGACCGACGCAGTCAGTAGTGCTGGCGCTGGAGACGAGCGACATATACGAACAGTATAGTGACGAGTCGCACGTACGCAGCAATGTCGACGACCATGCGGTAGCGCGGTCCGCTCTGGACGAGGTTGGCTTTCTGGATCTCGGCCGTCGCGGCTTTCGTGCCCATGTCCTAGCGCGTGATAGAGCATGTGCGTGTGAGGCGCTAGGTACAACAGCAGCAAAGCGAATGGCGACAGGCGACAAGCTCGTACGCATTCCTCCTCGGTCGTGAGCACAACGACTTGGGTGCGTGCCGTGATCGGCACTGTGTGGAGGTTCGTGAGGAATTGATACGCGGCCGACGTGACTGCGAGTCCGACGCCAAAGCGGATGAGCTGCGTGGATGCAAGGGGAATGAAGTGAGCGTGAGCGCGTCATGGCGTGACGCGAGCAAAGCAGCAGTGCGCAGACGCAGACAACGTACGTTGCGCTGAAGCGCAGACGGGTGGACGTCTGCACGCATGCATACACACACACACCAAGTGAGTGAGTACCAGCACGGACTCTTCCCCCAGCACATGCGCAACTCTTCCTTCCTTCCGCATACATGGCGTGACGAACGAACGTACCAGTCTGCGAGAGGTTGACGCGCGCGTGGCGCTTCACAACGAGCTTCGTTGGCGCATGCAGTGGTGAGCGACGAGCATTCGGGTGGTACACTGACCAGCTGGCGCGCGGTACCGACGCGTTCGCACCGTGCCACGCACGTCGTAGCCAGCGCATGGACGTCGGTCGCTCTTGTCACAGCACTCGGTCAGTCGCACACAATGCAGTGGGCAATGCGAATCAAAGAGTGAGCGTCAGTGTGAAAACAATGTCATTTCAACCCGTCACTACAGATGTTGCATGTCACTATTATGAAGTGTATGCAGAATGATGGTACATCTCGAAACAGTCAATAACCGATTTGCTTCAACGTCAATCAGACGCACTCACGAACGTCTGGAGCAAGCGCTATGAGCCGCAAGGTCGCGCTCAATGACGAAAGACGCTTGACTGTAGCGGACGATCTGATGTGACGACACGCTACAGCTTTACTGACGCAGCCACGTGTGTGTGGTGCATGCGAACGCAATGCTCAGGCGGTGCGGAGCGCGACGGACGAGCAGAACGAGCTCGAGGCGCTGCATCGGCTTGACGAAGAGTGCGTATACCAGCAGCAAGCGGTGCGTGCGTACGCGTCGCCACTCCATGGAACTACTTGTGCTGCTGACAGATAGACATGTACACACAGGGCAACTACCTCCAGGCGTTCGATTGCATGGAGCGCGCACTCGTTTTGCGGCAGCACTTCTTCGGCGCCGAGAGCCCCGAGGTCGCGCATGCGTGTCGCGCACTCGCTGAGCTCTGCAACCTACTCGCTATGAGCTTCCTCCAACAAGGTAGGTTGCGTTCACGCTTTAACGCTGCTCGATGTCCAGGTAGCCACTCATATTGTCCTATATTAGACAACTTTGCGGTCACGATCGAGCTGCTGCGCAAAGCAGAAGTCTTGAGCCAGCACCACGCGCGCGAGCGCGCAACGACGCTCAACAACCTCGCGTGCTACTACCGCCGTCTCGGGCAGCTCCACGCCGCGCTCACGAGTCTCACGCGCGCACTGGCGATCGAGCGCCGCCTGCACGACGTGCGCAACGCGGCCGATACGCACTTGAACGTCTGCGCCGTGCTCTCGCAGCTCGGCAAGCACGATCAGGCGCTCGCACACGCAATGGACGCGCTCGCGATCCTCGAGACCGAGTGGACTGCTGCCAAGCAGATACAGCAGCAGACGCCAGGGACAACAAACAGTCCGCAGCTCGACCGCGTCTCGGTCATGTGCATTGCGTACCACAACATTGGCGTCGAGCACGAGTTCCTCAAAGACTACGTCAACTCGGTCGGGAGCTACAAGAAGGTGTGTTGTGGACCACGCCAGAGGCGCTCGGATGACTGACTCGTTAGCATGAGAGGCTCATACTGTCTGTTTGTCGGGCTTGTATGTAGGGCGTTGGGCTCGCGGAGCAGTACTTGGGCGTTGACCATACGATCACGACGACCGTGCGCAACTCGTATCTCGCAGCAAAGCGTACGATGGCGACCAAACCGCTTGCAAACCGCAGTCGTTCGAGTGGCAGCGGCAGTGCGATTGCAACAGCGCTCGAGTCGTCGGTCAAGAGCCCGAGCAAAGCGCCCGTGCGGCTGATTGCGAGTCCGCGCTCGAGTGGCCGCACGAATGCGCTGAAGCTGCCGAGTCCATTGGCGACGACAAAGGACCGAATGCACGCAGACGTCCCGTCGCCACGGTCGATTGTCGCAGACGCACTCGCTCGTGGCGCGACGTTGCCGCCACTCGGCAGTTCGTTGGCGGCGACAAAGCGGCCGGGTCTCTCGCCGCGCGACGCGTTCTTCAGCCCGCGGTTCCGCTTTGATGGAGACAGCGACGGACGTAGCGTTGTCGACCGCACGCAGTCATCGACTGCAGACAAGCCGAGCGCCAAGAAGTCAAAGGCGAAGAAAGCAGTGACGTTCCAAGACGAACCGACTGGGGCATCGCCACTGAGCAACAACGTTGTGTCGTCGGCTGCTGCAACTGAGAGCGACACGCTTGGTGCTGCACGTCGAGTCTCGACTGCGAGCGACGCGGTGCTTGGATCTGACTCGAAAGGTGTTGATTTGACCAGCAACGCCGCTGCGTCAGGGAGCGCCAGCGCCGTCGACGACTTGGTCGTAGATGACTCAGTCGTAGATGACTCAGTCGTACTGGCTGATTCCGTCGTGAACGACTCAGTTGCGAACGACTTGGTCGTACTGGACGCTTTAACTGCAGTAGCAACACACGCGTCTGAACCAGAACCGACAGTCGATGGCGACGAACGCACCGCAGCAGTGACCGTCGATTCGGTTGATGGGGACGACTGCAGTGTTGCGCCGCCAGCGCACATGGCGGTCGCGCTGCATTCTGCAGCATTTAGTAGCTCAGACTCGGTCGACATGGTTGCTTCTACTGCAACAGAAGCGAACACTATTGAGCTGCTGGATGTTGTAGACAGCGCAGCGCTGGACGATGCGACAGCTGCCGATCTGCTGGAACAGCCGCCTCAGTCAGTCCTTGACGCTTCAGTCGACGAGTCAGCAGCAGATGCGCTGAACAACAGAGTCGACACGGACCAAGCGCCTGAGGTAGAGGACGCAGTCGCGACCGATACAGACGCTGTGACTGTCAACGCAGATCCCGATCCGATCGACCGCGACGCTGCAGTCGAGTGGTGCGACGCCGAGGCGTCAATAGCAGCAGACGACAGCGACTTGGACTTGCTTGACGAGCACGAACCGGTCGTGACGACTGTTCCAAGCTCGAGTTGCGACGAAGACGTGACGAGCACAACAGACGCGCAGAGTACGGCGACGGCAAGCGAGATTAGCAGTGACAACGAGCCAACTGTCGCATCGTTCGATGGCAACACGTTCAGCAGCAACGCAGAGGTCAACGACTCAATGGACTGCTCTCAGAGCGACGTGGAGGCTGTTGGAGTCAATGACGACCAGCCGCAGTTCGAGGCAGCGGATGCCGACACGCGAGCTGCGACTGTCGAGTACGTTGACGCAGTAAGCGACGCACTCGAGACCGAAACGGTTGCATACGACGCAGAGGTTGAGCCAATAGCGGCAGCGACAGCACGTGACGATGACGACGACGCAGCTGCAGCATATGAGGTAGAGCGCGACACAGTGTCTGCAGGCGAGTACGAATTAGCGGCTACTGCCTCGTACGACGACGCAGCACCCGAGTCCAACGATGCAGTTGCTGCGGCAAACGACGGAGATGCAGCACACGACGACGACGGCGACAGTTCGCTCGAGCTCTCGCCTAGCGCCGAGTACGACGACAACGTTCGGTACGAGCACGTTGATGTCGACGCTCGAGCACGCAACGACGATGTCGACAACAGTGTGTTCGAGCACAGCGTCTCGCCTGACGTCGAGTACGATGCCAGCAACGCGTTCGAGTACGCTAACGGCGTGTTTGACAACACTGGCAGCTACGACTATGCGGTCGACTCGGAGCTACTTGGTGCAGACGCTGCGCCAGCATTGTCGTACACAGAGGATTTTGAAGTGGCGCTTGCCTGCGACGCCGATGCGAGTGGCAGCACGGACATGAAGGCGGCAGTGTACGACGATGGAGCGGGCGATACGTTCGATGTGGAGGCAGCACCATCGGACGTCTATGCCAACGACAACGGAGACGACGCGTACGCACAGCACTGGGCAGCAGCCGAGTACGACGCTGATGACGCGGTCGGAGCTATCGACACGGACGCCAGCGCTGCTACACGCAGCCTCGAGGATTCAGTCAACGAGTTCGCAGCAGCGCCGTCGTAGAGGACGCAGCCTTGCCCACACACTCGTATACTACACACACGACGAGTGGCCGACTCGTGTATATATAGTGTATATGTATATGTGCTGGGTCCAAAGTCCTGCGTCTTGTCACATGCGGAAGAACTCGTGGCGCAGACGCGCGAGCGTCGCGAGTAGCAGCTGCTTGATCGCGGCGTCGACGTCGCAGTCCATGTCGTCCTCGGTGAGGAACGCGATGCTGCTGAGCGTGTGGTAGCCCCTCCGCTCGAGCGCGCGGCCAAAGTCAATGAGCTCGGGGTGGCACGCGCTCATCCACTGGACGACCTCGCCCTGCGAACACACTGCGTAGGCGTGTACAGTAGCGTCAGCGAGTCTCTTCTGTTATCCACTCGTACATGTACACACACACACACAGACACACACCTGGGTTGAACAGACTCGCGTTCTCTTTCGCGTCGTCGAGGCGCTTGCGCACGCGTGGACTCATTGGCGCTGCTGCTGCTGCTGCGGCCGCGTCGCTATCGTCGTCCTCCATGTCAGCAGCGACATCGTCGTCGTGATTCGCGCACTTGTGTTCTGCTGCCGCGACGCTACTACTGTGCGGCTTCTTGCTGCTGTTCATACTGCTGCTGCTGCGTGCTGCTGCTGGCTCGTCCGAGTCCTCGCAGCGCGAGCGAGCAGGCGCTACGACGTCGACAAGCAGCGGCATGTTGGTGTCGTCCGAGTGTTTGCTGCCATTGCGCTGCCGTCCAAGAAGCGCATGGCTCAATCGTCGAGGCTATTTATAGCAGTGGACCTCCTAATATAGAGACCGCCTCACATCGAGATCGCCTCATGAACGGACCTCCTCATACAAAACTGCGCTGAACGGCCGAGCACACAAATGATACGTAGCATTCTCTCTCTTCCTCTCTCTGTCGGTCTCTCTGTCAATCTGCAGTGAACTTAGATGTCGTCAAACTCAAAGCCAATGTCGTCGTCGTCGCCGTCCATGGCCATGTCAACGGTCGTCTCGTTGATGCGTGCGTTGTCCGGCAGCTCGCCGTACGCCTTGAGACTGCGCGCCTCGTCCGCGTTGTACTTGTGGATGATGTCGACCTTGCCGTCCTGGTACTCGCGCAGACTCACAAGGATGATGTCACCTGCGCCGACCCAGACCTTCTTGCGCATCTTGCCGCGAATGTGCCCAAGGCGCGTGACGCCGTCAAAGCAGTACGCTTCGAGACGGCCGTTCCCGAGCATGCGCACGACCTGCGCGTACTCTATCGATCCAAGTCGTCGTGCATAGACATACACAAGCGGTCAGTCGCGTTGCTCCGACATGTGCAGACACGACAACAAGCCATGCACACATAGTGGAGACGGCGTTTCCGGTTGCGCGTGCATGCCGGCGGTGCAGACTCTCGCTCGCTCCCCTCCTTCGTTGCTCCGCTATTGCATGGCATATACACACGATACACACAGGAGGTACGCACCCTGGCCATCCTCCTTGAACTCGAGCTCGCGCTTGTTCTCCTCGCCATCGCCCTTTCCGCGGCGGCGGTTCTTGCCGCCCTTGCCCTTGTTCTTCGGCATCCTGCTTGCTCGGCCGGTGTGTTGCGCGCGAATGGGACGCAGACTCGGCGATCGCCGCGCTCGTTTCGTACCAGCCAATTGGGGCTTGCGGCTGTGTGAGTAAATACACGTGGGTGCTAGTAAACAGATGTAATATAGCCATTCGTCATCGACTAAAATCGGATATTTGTATATTTCGAGGCAGGTGACGATGATACCGAATCGCCTGTTGCAGTGCATGCTCTGACAACGATCAAGCAGCAGCGTCGGCGGATCTCGACGCGCACGCCCGCTGCTGTCATCAGCAAGCGCGTACGCTCGACTCGACAACACAGGTGCGCTTATTCCACACACGCATACACACACATACGACACATGGAGGACGAGCCGCTGCTGCGCGACTCGGCGCGGCGCCGCCATCGCAGCACCGACTCGCCCATGGTGCGTGAACGCTCGCTGCCGAGACAGTCCGACACGTCGTCGCACTGGCACCACGCACGGCCGCCAAACTACCCGTCGTCATCGGCGACGGCATCGTTCGTGCGACGCGCGACCGATCCGACCAACTGTTGCGACTACAGCACATTTCGGTCCACAAACAGCCACAGTCACACTAGCAGCAATGGCATGACGCTCGGACTCACGACTATCACGGCACGCCGACGTCTGTTGCGTGCAGTCGAGCAGCAAGTCGAGCAGAAGGAGCGCAGCGGGAACTTCACGCGCGAGTTCCGCGACCCGTTCGCGCTGCTGCTCGCGGTCTGCGCAGTTTTTCGGTTCGCCGACGCAGCGCGCAAGGCATCAACCGACCGCGCGCTCGCGCCGTTTGCCGAAGGCGCGTTCCTCGTCGCTGCTGCAACACTCAACGTCCTGCTCAACGCGACGCAGAAGCGGCGACATCATGACGAAATGGCCGAGCGCGTGCGTGCTGCAGTCGCCAACATGATCGACGCACGTATTGATGACAACAACAACACCGACAATGACAATGACGAACCGCGCGCATGGCTCGGTGGTGTCAAGCCTGCGCACTTGCTGCCATCGACGAGCTACGTTGCGTGCTATCGCGACAGCGCGTGGCAGCGGCTGCCGACCAATTTGCTCGTCGAAGGCGACGTCGTCGGACTCATGAGCGGCGACGTTGCACCGGGTGCAGTGCGTGTCGTCACGGACGATTCGAATAGTGGACTCTGTCCGAGCAGCTCCAGTAATACTTGCAGTACCGATACAGACAGCAGTAGCAATGACGTCGTACCGCGCGGCGCCAAGGTGCCAACGTGGAGCAGTCAGTTTGCCGAGACCGCGCGGTGCAACGCGACGTTCAATGCGCCGCTGCTGCTCGAGCTCTGCGGTGAGATGCGGTTGTTTGTAATGCTCGAGACGCCGGTCGTGCGCGACATTGAGGACGCGCTCTTTTGCATCCAGCGCCCCGAGACGTTTACGCAGAAGCTCCAGGCGACCGCACGACTCGTCGCGATCTACGTCTGCACGCTCTACTCGGTGCTCGTGCTTGTTGCAATCGGCTTGCGCGTCGTGCTGCAGCACCGGTCGCTCGACACGACGCTGAACCACGTGCTGCTCGGCCCAATTGGCATTTGGCTCTGCTTTGCGTCGCTCAACACGCCGTGCGTGCTGTTCCTGGCTGAAGCAGCTGCGACGGCGTCGGTCCTCGGCGCGTTTGAAGCGGCAGCGCTGCCGCGACGGCGTGCCGGTATGAGTGCCGACAGTGAGGTCCCTAGCAACAGCAGTAGCGATGCAGCGCGCCATGCCGGTGCGACAAGTACGGCTGCCGCTAGTCCATCTGGTACTACAAGCGCTGACGCTGCTGCGCCACACGAGTCGGATGCGTACGACGTCGAAGACCGCGAGAAGCTCCGGTCGGCGAAAGCATCGCGACAGTCGGCGCTGCGGCGCTCGCTCGAGTACTTTGCCGTCGTGCTGCGGTTCCGCACGATGCCGTGCAGCGCCGCGCACGCGAGCAGCAGTATGGAGCGCGCAGTCCGACTGTCCGTGCCGTTCCGGTCGTTCCGGCTGCTCGAGCGTCTCGGTAGCACGACGATGCTCTGCTGCTTTGACGACGACATTCTGTGCGAGCCGACGCCGTCGGTCGAAGAGGTCTTTCTGCTCCAGGACAAACCCGGGAGCTCGACCGTGCTCGATCTCCACCCCGAGCGCGCGTGCGCGACTGGACTCAAGTTTGAAGACCCCAAGTGGCGCCAGCACCTGCCGTCGCTCAAGCCGATTGGCCTTGCGATCATGCTCCACGACGCCGAAGACCCAGCAGCGCACTACAGCACGTCGATGCGGTACCTCGCACACGAGTCACCGGCACTGAGTAGCAGTGGTGGTGGGATGCACCACCGAGCGCTCCAGAGCTGCATGCAGCGGCTGTCGGCGCACATTCGCATGCTGCCGTTCCCGACGCACTTGCTGAATTTGTCGCGCGAGATGGGCTTTGCGGAAGCCCACGACGTCGCTGCGTTCACGCGCAAGCAGGCGATCCACATCATCTGTCCGCGCTTGGCGCATCACGAACATACGACGGATCATCACGACCAGGGACAGGACGACACGCGGTTCCGCGGGAACCTCAAGACGCATTTGTGCTCGAGCGTCGTACAGGATTTGCGCACGGGACGGCACCAGCTGCTCGCACGCGGCCACCCGAGCCTCGCGCTCGCGCAGTGCAGCGAGTACTGGGACGGCAAGTCGATCTGTCCGCTCACGGCTGACACGCGCCGCGCGATCCTCGAGATGTACAACCAGTGGCGCGTCGAAGACCTCGACTGCGTCGCGTTTGCGTATGTGCCGGTGCCGCACAAGCTCAGCGGTGTCTTTAGCCGTAGTAGTGCTGGCGCAGCAGGCGCGACCGAGATGCTCCCGCCTGTGTACCTCGTCGAGGACAGCACAGCAGGCGACCTCACAGGGTCCGGTGGCGACACTGCAGCAGCCGTAATCAATACAGTTCCAGCTGTCGCCGACAGCGAGACTGTCGCGCGCGGTCGCAGTCTGCGAGACGTGTCGCCCGTTGCGTCACAGAGTTCAGTGGACCTTGACCGGCGCTTTAGTCGCGCAAGTGACGTCGACAAACACGTCGCAAGTCGGCAGCATCCGGCATCGGCGCCAGCTGCACCGCGTCGGTCGCTCTCGCCGACTGCGCGCATGCACCAACAGCAACGTGCAGCGCCAACAGCGCTGAGCGACGTTGCGTCGTCATCTGCACTCGAAACGGCGTCAACCGACCGCGACGCGCTGCTGTGGCGCATCCAAGAGGACCAGATCTTTCTTGGTATGGTCGCAGCCGGCGTGCAGCCCAAGCGCGGGGTTCCCGACTTCATCGAAGACCTGACAGCGTGCGGCATCCGGTTCGTGTACTTCTCGCCGCGCAACATGCGTCGGAGCAAGTTGCTGGCCGAGAAGATGGGCATCGAGACCGATTGGAACTGCGCAATCTCGCTCCGACCGCTTGAGAGCGACGGCCCCGACCCGCACCGCATGACGTCGAACTACTCGGACTGGGACGTCAAAGCGCGCCTGCCGCACGGCGTCGACGCGATCAAGCGGCACCTCGAACAGGTCGACAACGTCCCGCTCCTCGTGTCGCTCTACACGGACAGCACGCCCGAGACCGTGAGCGCGATGATCTCGATCTTCCAGGACCACGACGAAGTTGTGCTCGGCGTCGGCGCGTCGCTCCGCGCGGCGAACGCAGCGCTGTTTGCAAAAGCCGACACGGCCGTAGCGCTCCAGACCGGCGCGCATACGTTCTTTGACGCACGCCTGCCGCGCGGCAAGGAACTCCCGGTCTTCTCGGACGACGACCTCGAGTTCAGCCACATCCTCAATACACTCGCGTGCTCGTTCCGCGTGAGCGACCCGGACGCTGGCGCTACTGACAGTGTCAACAGTGACGATGCCGAGTCGTCGCCACTGCCGCCGCCGAGTCTCGCACACCTCATTGAACTCATTCGCCTCGGCCGCTGCGTGCTCACAAACTTTCATCAGATGGTCGCGTTCATCTTTGTCTCACAGCTGTTCGTTGCGACGCTCATCCTCGCGTCGTACGTCGTGCCGTTCCCGGTCGTGCCGCAGCTCGCGTGCGCGTCGATCTTCTGGTTGCTGTGGGGCCTCGTGCCAGCTGTAAGTCTCTCGATGTTGGCGTCCGCGAGCGAGCGCGATGTCATGAAGCAGACGCCGCGCAAGAACGAAGCCGTCGCGCTGCCAGACGATCTGCCGCGCCTTGCGAGCTACTTTGTGCTGAGACATGTGCCGTCCGCGCTCTTTGCGCTCGTCGTGTTTGAAGCATTGCTCGGACTCTCGCTCCACGCAACGCGCGCTCAGCTCGGTGATGCAGCAGCGAGTCTCTCAGCGCTCGACTTTGTGCTCCAGAGCTCGGCAGCAACGAGCATGCGGCCGCGACCGCCGGCCGTGCAGGCAGCAGTCGACCGCGCCGAGGCCGGCATGCTGCTCGCGATCGGCGTGTCGGTACTTGCGTCGTCGTGTGGGTACCTCTATCGCTGCGAAAGCGTGCTGTCGATGTCGCCGTTGCGCAACCGCTTCTGGCTCGCAACGTGCGCGCTGCTGCTGTGCGTGCAGCTCGCGCTCAGCGTCGCGCGCGCAGGCGTCAATGGTGCGGACGGCCTCTCGCTCGCAGCGTTTGTGTGTGACGTCGTGCCGTGGTACGTCTGGTTCGCAGTATTGCTAGGCTGGCCCGCGATCGTGATCGCAGTCGACGAGGCCGTGAAAGCGCACGACCGGCGCCACATGACGCGCTACAACAAGTTTTTGCGCATGCAGTTTGACACGCGACTCGGCATGTGGAGCCCCAAGTGAGAATGTGTCGTATGTTGCTGGCACATCGGGACTTGTGCGACGCGAGGATATACGTGAAATGAGTTGAAGATGTCGTGAGCGCCATCAAGTGCAAGTGCGGACTCTATGTTACGGAATGAAGGTCCTTCAATCAGAGCCAATGTCGAGAAGGGTTGCACACATCAGATACGATCATTCTGCACTCGATTCGTAATAGTGACATGCTAATAAATGTATTTATCAGTCGCTTGTACAGTGCGCGCCAAAATCTTACGGACACCATTAAAAAATACCAAAATTAATATTTCACTTGCAAAAATGCGATTGCGAGCGATTTTTTGAGCTGATAGAACCAACCGCGAGCGTTCTTGTGATGAAATTTCAGCTCGATT
>JAADWX010000908.1:0-12716 GCA_023336405.1 Globisporangium echinulatum | reverse complement strand
GGAGCGTGCAAGCGGCCTCGACGCTCACAGCAAATGGTGGTCAGACCGGCACGAGCAGTACTGCTACTGGCAAGAGCGCGGCAACGAGCACGAGTGTAGCTGCGATGTCGCTATTTGCAGCGACTGCGACTGCGAGCATCGTGATCAACGACGACACGAACAGCTACAGAGGTGGTCCAGGCTCTCGTTATCGCAGTCACGTTCAACATTCGCGTGATTTCGTTTGTAACAGCCTTCCTGATTTCGAACGGATTACGTCATGATTCGACTGCAGCATCGCCATGGCGCACGAGTGCGTCGTGCACTGCTGCGAGGAACGAACACACGAGCGATGCTGCCGACGCGCTGCTCAAACTGTCTGCCGCTTCGAATACGCGAGGCAACAGTTGCAACCGCATCGCGACCGACGGGCTGCTCATGTCGTCACTGTCGCCGTCGAGCAGCGAGAGCTGCAGGTCGCTCGGACACAGCGTGAGGAAGTACTCGGGTGGGAACGTGAGCGCGAGCAGCACGATCTGCAATGGCGCGCGTGCGTCGCGCTGCTCCTGCGCCATGAAGAACACGCGCGCAAAGTCGACGGCGTCGTACTCGAGTACTGCGAGCAAGTCGATAAACCACGAATAATTAGATTTCAGCACATACAATCACGACACAATCGCGACGCAATCACATACCAATCACGCGTTGCCGCAATTCGCGGATGAACGCCTTGCGCTGGTTCCACTGCACTGCAAAGCTCTGCGCCATCGTGCGTCCATACCACAGACACAGACGTCAATACCAGCCATCGTACGTACACTGTTACCATACACACGGACCTGTTCGCACGCGGACAGCGTCTCGATCGACGAGAGCCGTTGGCTCGGCATCGGTATGTGCACGATGCGACTCGACAGTTCCAAACACGCTGGCCAGTGCACTGCGATCGCGAGCGGTTGGCGAGCGTCGCTGTCGAGCGCGTAGACGATCGACAGCGCAGGGTTGCGCGTTGCTTTGTCGTGATTTTCGTCGTCGTGATTGATTGTGGTTGGGCGGTTGAATGCGTCTGGAACGAACAGCGCGTGTGTCGCATCAGCTGCAGTGCTGCAGACTACGTGCGCGTCATACGCTGGTGTGTCGGCTGCACCAAGCGGCAATGTGAACGTCACACGTGGCGCGTTGTCGCAAGTTGTCACGAGCACGTCGAGTCCTGTGCGACGCTGCAGGAGCTCAAACTCGAACGTTGCGAGTTGGTTTGACGACGCCAGCATCGTCTAGACAGCGCGTATGTACAGCCAATAGAGCGTGCGTGAGTGAAATGGAGACATAGCAGAGCTGTAGCTGCGCTACTGATAGTGAGACACGGTATATAGAAACCTACCTGTACGTGGCTTGCGTGAAAGAGTGTGACGACGTCGTGTACGATCTGCTGTAGCGCACGTGTGAGCGCGTCGTCGATACCTGCGTTGTCGGACGACGCGACAGATCCGTGGCGCTTGCGTGTGAGTAGCGCTCGGTAGCCGCTCGCAGCAGCGAGGTCTCCAAGTAGCGTTTCATTGTCGACGCCGTCCTCGTGCTCGTGCAGCCACGCACTGACGGACTGCACTGAGCGCGTAGAGGGAACCGCGACGTGGTAGTAAGATGCAAGTGCCACACACAGATCAGTCGCTTGTGTGAACGCTGCAGCTGCGTATGACTCATGACAATGGCGACCAGACGTGACCACCAGTAGGAGCGCACCTTCGCTAACCAAGACGTCATGCTCGAGCCACAGATCGACGCGACTGCTCACTCGTGCACGGCGAGCACACGCCACTTCAAGCCACACATTCCACTCACGACGCACAGCGCTGTCACTGTTGCGTTCGAATACGAGAGGCACGCGCACGAAGAGGTCGACGACGCGTGCACTTGTGCGGCGCAGCGTCGTCGCGAGCTGCGTCCATCGCTGCTGATCCTGTTCGTGCATGTGTTTGTGATTGACATGCAAAAAGTTGATATTCGGGATTGAAACGTCATATTTGTAGGTCGGCACAACAATCGTAGGTTTTAGTCATCGCAAAATAAGCTGGGTAAACTATTTATTTACAAGTTTATACTGTCTCAACAGCTGCAGTCGGTTTATAAAACCAAAAACCGTTTCCTACCACACTGCAAAGCCTCAAATGATGTCGCGACCCGCTTATTGCCCATCACGCCAGACGATTTTGTCAGTTTCTATTCGTATTTATGTTGCCCAAAACGGCTTTCAGTCGACGTGTTGGGAATGCCGATTGACAATTGCTTGCTGGTGCAATCCTGCGACTCGATTCTGCTACAAGGAGTTCAGCAGTTGACAGTATATATATTCGCTTCGGGACACAGAACAAGCTTGCTCTGTTTGATTGTATCTGTTGATCACGTTTATATAAATCGTACCAGTTTTTGACCGCGTATGCTGTTACTTCAAATACTTTCTCACGATTCGATACAATTTGGAAGCTATTACTGACCAATACGAAGCGCAAGAGAGCGTACCTTTCTTTTTGCGTTGAGTGCTGTCCCCGTCGCCCATTCAGCTGCCGAGTAAAGAAGGAAAGCGCGAGCGCGTCAGGAAGAGCGAGCGCAACAAGCACGTGAACATCAGCGACTGGTACGACTCGATCCATGTGAATGTGTATGAATGAGCATGCGTGCGTATGTGTGTAAGTCTGTTCGTGTGATTATATGGCGTCGAGTGGCATCCTCTCTTCCCCTCCCTCTCGCCAGCATCTTGTTGTTGTCGCCCCCCCTTTCCGGTATATTTGCGTGTGTCGTCACTTGCACAAGGGGGGAATGGAGGCGAACGCAACTGCTCGACGTGCGCAGCGTGCGTTCAAGCTGTTTGATGTATGTGTATGTGCTTTGTGTGTGCATGTGTATATGGTCGAATGGGCTGATGTTGAGGGGGACAGCGTGCAGGACGGCGCGAAAGTGGTGCAGAGTGTATGTCTATGTCTATATGGGCGAACGACAAGTGTGACTCGCTGCTGTCCTCCCCTTGCATCCGCGAGTCTTCACCCCTTCTGCTCTGCATTGCTTCACTCGTACATGCATGTACATGCCTCTCTGTGTGTCTATGTGTGACTGACTCCACATGTGTCTGCTGTGTCTGCCCATGTGCACATCATAGACTTACGCGCACTGTCTATTTGATCTGGACAGCAGCGCAGTCGGCACTCTTGATTCCTGTGACACTCGCCGTGTTCGCACGCATCAGTCGCCGCGTCGCAACTGCAGCAGCAGCCGGAGCGTGACCAGCGAGCGTCGATAGCGTGACCAGCAGCGCAGCAATCGCTAGCGCGCTTGCGTCACTGAGGCCACAGCACGAGCCGAGCCGCTTTGCCATGAAGGGCATGCTCCAAACCGTGAAGCGTAAACTGAGTAACACGGGCGAGCAGCTCGGCGTGCCAGCAGCAGCCGACCGCATGGACGTTGACGGGCCCAAGCTCGCGTCCGGCATGAACGGCACTGGCTCTACCGCGACGGCAGGCGCGACGTCACCAGTCGGCGAAGTCGCGCGCTCGGACGTGTCGCTCCCGAAGCGCGAGCGCCGTCGGTCGTTCCTTGCGCGGAACCAGAAGATCCAGGCGCTCAAGGACCTTCCGCACCTCAAAGACACGTCGCTCCAGCGGCGAGAGGTGCGTTGCTGACAGTAGGGCAATGAGTGATGGTCGCCATCGACGTAGATTGCACTGACTCGTACTAACTGTATGGTTGTATGGTTGTTTGTATACGCAGGCGCTGTTCCAGCAGAAGCTCGAGCTCTGCTCGGTGATCTTTAACTTTGACGACCCGACGTCCGACAAACGGTGTGTTTGCCTATGTGGCAGTCTGTATATTGTTTGTATGTGAGCATCTATGGTTAGCTGACTGTTGTTGTTGTGGGCCGTTGGTAGTGGCAAGGACCTAAAGCGCCAGACGCTGCTCGAGCTCGTCGACTACGTGAACAACCCGGGCGGCCAGAAGATCTTCACGGAAGCGCTCATGCCCGACATCATGGCGATGGTGGTGCGTACTTTATGATTGCTGTTAAGTACGCACCGGAGGGTTTGATCCAGTAGTGACATGGGTTTCGCATTGCAATATTATTGTATTGTATTCGCAATGACTGCGACTCGCTAGTCGGCAAACATTTGCCGCTCGCTGCCGCCGCAGACCGAAGACTTTGACCCTGAGGAGGACGAGCCAGTGCTCGAGGCTTCGTGGCCGCACCTCCAAGTCGTCTACGAGTTCTTTCTGCGGTTCATTGTCTCGGGCGAAGTGAACGCCAAGGTGCGTTTGTCTGGCTAGATGACCATTTGCTGCTGTTTATCGGTCGAGTACCTGTCGGTATGCATACTTATCCATATGCATATGTATACACCGAACCAGGTCGCAAAGAAGTTTGTCGACCAGAAGTTCTGTCTCTCGATCATTGAGCTCTTTGACAGCGAAGACCCGCGTGAGCGCGACTACCTCAAGACGATCTTGCATCGCATCTACGGCAAGTTCATGTCGCACCGGTCGTTCATCCGCAAAGCGATTGGAAACGTGTTTTACCGGTTCGTGTACGAGACCGAGCGGCACAACGGCGTCGGCGAGCTGCTCGAGATCCTCGGGAGCATCATCAACGGCTTTGCGATGCCGCTCAAGAGCGAGCATTTGCAGTTCCTCGTGCGCGCGCTCGTGCCGCTGCACAAACCAAAGTGCGTGTCGATGTACCACCAGCAGCTCTCGTACTGCATCACGCAGTACGTTGAGAAGGACCCCGAGACCGCCGTGCCCATCATCCAAGGCATCCTGCGCTTCTGGCCGTGGTCGTGTTCGTCCAAGCAAGTGATCTTTTTGAACGAGCTCGAAGAAATCTTGGAGCTTATGGGCAACGAGCAACTCGCGCAGCTCCACAAACCGCTGTTCCAGGCGTTTGCAAAGTGGCTCGGGAGCCAGCACTTTCAAGTGTCGGAGCGCTCGCTCTTTCTTTGGAACAACGAGCACCTCGTGAACAATGGCTGTTTGAGCAAGCAGAACGCGCACTTGATTTTGCCCGTGATCTACGGCCCACTGCACCGCAACTCGCTTGGGCACTGGAATACGACGGTCGAAGGCCTCGCGCAGGTTCGTTTGTCGGTCTATTGAGTGATTGCTGAGTGAGCCAGCTTGGATGGACGCTGTGGCATGTTGCAAATGCCTTACACTCGTGTCGATTCGGTTACATACGATTTGTTGCGGCCTGCATTAGAACGTATTGAAGCTCTACATGGACTACGACATGGCGCTGTACGACCAGTGCGCCAAGGAGTTTTCGGTTCAGGAGCAAGTGGCGACCGAGAAGAAGGACCGCGAAGCTGCCAAGTGGCGGAAAATAGAGGCGCTTGCTGCTGCGAACGCACCGGCCACGAGCAGCTAGACGATGATGGGGTGACAGGACATCAGGCTTGCGACAGTAGCGAGCAGATGATCGAGCGATGGCGGGCAAGAGAAGACGAAAACGATGAAGAAGAGAGAGCGAGAGAGCGAGCGAGCGAGAGCGAGAGCGAGAGGCGGTAGTTGCGACGACCGCTGCGTTGCGTCCATTGCGATGCGCGCGCAAGCGTGCGCACAGTTTGCTGAGTAGTTCACGACGACGGAAGGCTGTCTGAGTCGGATTCAGTCAGTCTGTGTCGTTCCGAAACGTTGAGCGATTGAGCGAGCGAATAGCGCGCAAGTGTGCGTGTTGCGACGGAATGTATAGGGATTTTCACTTGCGTCTTGTGTTTGCCTATGGTGCTGCTGTTGCTGCTTGCAGTCTGTCATGCTGATGTGCAGACGTGTTCTCATGCGTGTCAACAACCAGGACGCATTGTGTGATCTTGCGGTGACTGTGGTTGCACGTGTCTGCGACGTGTGCGAATCGTCCTTCTGCATCTATGCAAAAAGCGTTTTTTGGTTTGTCCCGCACTAGATCATCCCGTGTGATACTGTTTTATTCGGGATATCACCAGCTTGTTCGGGACAGCCGTCCTTACCCCAGTTGTCACCGCTCGCCAGTGAATTCTCCAGCGCGTTCAAGCGAGTGGAGGATCGAGCGACTCGACTGGCTGGCCCCATGGTGCGCGTGCTCGTCCGTCCATGCGCGTCGGCGCTTTTCGGTGCGTGCATACCACTGCGTGCGATATCTATTGCTGGTGTGTATGTGTGTGTATGCGTATGCACGCGTTTGCTCTTCCTTTCGTGCCGTGTGGCGTCATTGGAAGGGGACGCACGCTGGCCACACATACACTTGTGCATGTACATGCAGCGTTTGCTGTCTGTGCATGTTGACGCATCGTGCAGCACGTGTCCTGACGATCTGCATTGATGTACGCTCTTGCATATCGCGGTGCATCAGCGCTGAATGGTAGCAACACGCTCGCGCGCGTCGCAATGCGCGCAAGCGCACAGCAGTCACTGCTGCAGTCAACCACCAGCTCGTTGCCATCATCATCGTCGTCATCGTTGGTCGGCAGTGTCCGCACGTTCTCGTCCAAGAAGGACAAGAAGGGTGCGTTCGCTTGAACATATTAGCCTTCATACACACTCACGCATAGGCTGACGCGACCAACTCGACTCGATTGGCCCATAGGTCTCGACAAGCCGTCGCTCCACGACAAGTTTGACGACGAGCCCGACATCACGGCGATCCCACCCGAGGTCCAGTACCTGAGCGAAGAAGAGCAAAAGACGCTCGCAGCCGAGGACGAGGACGCGTACAACCCCGCGGACTTTATCCCAGACGAGCTCGTGGGTGATGTCGAGGACGTTGATGACGTTGACGATGACGTCGACATCTCAGCCGACGAGTGGGCCGCGAACTTTGAGCGCGATGTCGCCGAGTGGGACGGCGACGACGAGGCGACTGACGCCGACGACGCCGAGGTTGACGGCCCCGTTGCTGGCGAACTCGAGGACGACCGGCTGTACATTGTACGTTAACGGCCGACCGACCTCTGTATAGGAAGTAGTCGCCTGGGTCGCGTACTGACTCTATTGTGTATGGCGACTGTGTGTGTATGGGAGTAGGAGATGCCGGGCTACGACGCGTCGCTGAGTCTCGCAGAGGGCGGCGACATGGAGAGCAGCGACAACGACGGCCCCGACCCGTTTGCCGACTGGGCGCAGGGCAACGCGTACGTCCGAAGAGTAGACCCTGCATAGCACTGTGATATCGCATGGACTGACTGATACGGACGCTTGGACCGTCTAGTGTGACGCCCGAGATGCTCAACTGGATGCTGCCAGCCGAGAAGCGACGGCCGTTTGCGAAGGGCAAAGACAAGCCGTGGAAGTACTTTGTCGACGCAAACCACGCCGACGTCGTCGAGCTCGCATTGGTGCGCATACTGTCGGCGTATACTGTGTATACCGGCTGCATACCTGCTGACACTGTCACTTGTTCTTTATATGCCTCGTGTATCTAGGACGTTGAGCTCTTGCGGCTGTTCATCTCGCCGACTGGCCGCATCCGTCCGCGTCGCTTCACGGGCCTGACCGCCAAGCAGCAGCGGCAATTGGCGCAAGCCGTCAAGATCTCGCGTCAACTTGCCTTGCTGCCGTACCTGTCGCGGTACCCCGAGCCGTCGCCCGAGCAGTGGAAAGCGATGGAGGACGAGGACATTGCGAAGATGATGGCCGAGATCGCAAACAGCGACGGCAAGGACGACGTTGACGACGACGAGGACTTTGACGAAGACATGGAGTACGACTAGACGGCATTCGCTGTGAGATGGATGCACAACTGGCACACATCTTGCTGATCGAGCAGTAGCTAGCGAGCGGAGGTGCCAATAGCCTTCTCGATTCATCGACGACGACCGACGTCAATAGAGGTAGAAACACCGAGTGGGTATTGCGACTGGCGGAGTTGATGGATTGTGGCCACACATGCGTCTGTCTGTCTGTCTCGCATTTGATCGATGGCTGGAGGAGCGCAAGTGTCGGAGTCTGGCGAAGCGCGAGCTCGGAAGCCGACGACATTGAGCTTCTTGCCACGCATTATCGAGCAGATCTGTGACAGCTGCACTGTAATGCATGTCTAAAGTCCGATTTTACGAGCGCCACTCATTCGTTTAGGTACGAAATCGACCACCTCGAATTGTGTGGCATCCATGCTGCTTATGTCGGTGGAACCTTGTCTCGACACTTGTGTGATCGTGTCAGCAGCTGCAACGACGCAGCCACGTTCCTCGTGGCTATCGATACACACACGAACACACACGACACTGAAAGTCCGTCATCCAACACGCTGCTGTTCCGTACGTGATCGAAATATAATGACGTAGTAATATATTGAAAAACAGAAGGACGCGCTCACACGACGAACGACAGGGAGCTGGCATGCTCGGATAGAAACCGACTCGAAACGAGCAGCTCACCTTCCACGCGTGCCGCAAGTGCAGGCCCAAAGTGCAGATGCCGTCCAAACCAACGGACTTACTCCGAGTCACTACCGGCCGACTTCTTCTTCTTCTTCTTCGACTTCTTCTTCTCCGGCGACGCACTCGCATCAGCTGCGTCTTCGCGCTTGTGCTTCTTCTTGTCCTTCTTGTCCTTCTTGTCTTTCTTGGCCTTCTTCTTGGCCGACTCGTCGTCGTCATTGTCGCTCATCGCGTCAACCTCCACCTTGACCTCCGTCTTGATCTCTTGGATCAATGGCTTCGTTGCCGCCGCAACAGCTGGGTTCGCAGCATCCGAGCCAGTCTTGCCATACAGCGCCGAGACATCGGCAGGCGTACTGTCGTTCACTTTGCCAAACTTGCCAATCTTGCCTTCTTTGACCAGTCCCTTGACTTTCTGCGCCATCGGTCCAAGGCCCCAGCGACGCGGGTACGTGTCGCGCTCCATGATCACGCGCTTGATCTTGGCGACAACACCGTGGTCGCACGTAGCCATGACTGCCGTGTTCATCTGCGCAATGCCGACTGCGATCGCTTCGCCCTTGGTCGTCATGAGTACGACCTCTTCGCCAATGTCAATGTCGTCGGCAAACCGAAGGAGCCCCGGGACCATGAACTTGGCGCCGTAGCAGATTGCGTTGACCGAACTGTCTTTCACAACGATGCGCTTGTACGTTGTGAGCAGCACTTCGAGCGGCCGCACGATGCGACGCAAGTACGTTTCATCCTTGTACGTGTCGAGCTGGTACTGCGCGTCCATGACGTCGTGCATCGTGACCATCGAGTCGGCTTCGCCAAGGACACCCGAGCGCACGCGACGGAGCTCCTGCATGTGGCCGCCGACGCCAAGCACAAGGCCCAAGTGGACACACAGCGTCCGGATGTATGTGCCGGCTTCGCAGCTGACGTGGAAGATGCCGAGGTTGCGCTCGGCGTCAAACTCAATGAGCTTGCTCGAGTAGATCGTGCGGATACGAAGCTGACGCTTGACGGCCGAGATGAGTGGCGGGCGCTGGAACAACGCGCCCGTCAGCGTTTCGATCGCACGTGCGAGCTTCGCTTGACCGTCGATCGCGCCGTGGAGCCGCACGATCGCAACGTACTCTTTACCGGCACCTTGTTGGGCCTTGACAAGGCGCGTTGCGCGGTCGATGCAGACAATGAGGCAGCCCGTGACTTTCGGGTCGAGCGTGCCCGAGTGCCCGGTCTTCTCGACGCGCAAGATGCGGCGGATCCATGCAACGACTTCGTGCGAGCTCGGGTTCGCCGGCTTGTCGAGGTTGATCACGCCGTAGCGCACATAGTCCTGGATGTTGCGCTTCAGTGGCGACGTGCTCGTTGGAATCGGCGTGTAGTGGCCCGTGCGGACGTTGAGCAAGTTGTAGTTCTTGAGCAGCAGTGGCCACTTGGACGTGTCGAGCCGCGCAACGCTGCTCTCGGGCGCGATGAGGTCCTTGCCATCGGTCGTTTGCGTTGTCGTCGTTGTCTCGAGGTCGACCGACGTCTTCCGCTTCTTCTTCTTCGAGCGCTTCTCGATCTCAGCAGCTACCATGGTGTTTGATAGGCAAGGCGACGACCAAGTAGATCAATCGAGCTCAAGCAGCGACGGAGCGATGCACGAATGGCTCGCCCGCACGTGACCTCTTGCAGCGGCTCGGTATAAAATCGGTGGCTCTCCGCTGTCGAAGCTGAAACGCGCACGAAGCCAACCAAGCCTTGAAATTACTCCATCTAGCCGCAACACCTGGATTATATCATTATCACCATACTTGCTGCAGAAATGATTCTACATTATAATGGGTCCGATATTACGCAGGACTCATTTTATCGACGAACAGTACACCCAACCGTGAGTCTAATAGTTGTGAATTAAGTACGATGTCACCAGCATTTTGTGGCAAGACTCTCTTTGGTGGCAGTAGACAGAATTGAACCGGATCATCACGGTTCGGTTCGATTACCAAACCGTGGTTTGATTTGCGAGGTGAATATTGACATTTAAGGTTGCGTTCCGTGATGTTGAGGATCGTGATTGTCGCTTACAATGCTCGAGTAGTTAGCTGGTCAACAGGATGAAGCTCGCATTTATCATAATTGAAAATTTGATCGATCGACACTAGTATACACACATCAAGTAAGCATGTCGCCACGGATGGGAAAGCGTGCAGTCTGATCGATTGGCGCGCCGCACACAACGCAACCTCGTGCGCCTCGAAAAGCAGCGCATTGCGCCAGCACACCTGCTCGTTGACGTCGTTGTCGCTGACCAACTCAATCACACGTACGTGCATGCATCTCCTGCTACTGGTGTCACCTTTCGATGCGCTGTTGAGGGTGCAATCACTCACTCGCTTCTGCGCTCTCTGTCATTGTGCCTAAACATCACACACATGCACATGCCATCGAGCAGCTCATTACAATGCGTCAGCTGAAGCATCATGAGCAAAAGCTGCTGCGCAAAGTCGATCTGCTCGACTGGCGCAAAGAGAACAACTTGCACGAGATCAAAGTG
The DNA here is from genome assembly GCA_023336405.1 of Globisporangium echinulatum. Taxonomy (NCBI): domain Eukaryota; phylum Oomycota; class Peronosporomycetes; order Pythiales; family Pythiaceae; genus Globisporangium; species Globisporangium echinulatum. The sequence continues at coordinate 1,814 of JAADWX010000908.1, read as the reverse complement.
ATCCGGCGCTACCGCATCCCCGATCGCGAGCAGTACCACAAGTACAATCGGCTCGTCGGCCACATCGCGCGCGTTGTTGCGCGGCTCAAGAAGCAGCCAGCGAACGACCCGTTTCGGATCAAAACGACGGAAGCATTGCTCGAGAAGCTCTACAACATGGGACTCATCCAGACCAAGAAGTCGCTGCTCAAGGCCGAAGAAGTGAACGTGTCGTCGTTCTGTCGCCGTCGGCTGCCAGTCGTCATGGTGCGCGTCAAGATGGCCGAGACGATCAAAGAGGCCGCGACGTTTGTCGAGCAAGGACACGTGCGCGTCGGCCCCAGCACGGTCACGGACCCAGCGTTCCTTGTCACACGGTCGATGGAGGACTTTGTCACGTGGGTCGACAGCTCGAAGATCAAGCGCACAATCATGAAGTACAACGACAAGCTCGACGACTACGACCTGCTTGGGAACTAGGCGGGATGGTGACTGCGCTTCGCTGTCCTATCGTGTATATGCATATGCATATCGACCACTTGCGACGAGTAGATAGACCCAATACTTTATACAGACGTGTCTTCTTTGTTGTTGCATATGCAACTACTCGATACTGCAGTCGTAAAAGTGTATATCGCTAAAAATGGATACAGTATATACGGCAGTAGACTAAACGGTCTTGTCGTAGCTGCAGACCTGGAGAATTGCATTGCGGTAGTCGCCGGGGAGGCGGTAGATGCACTCGCGCGTGATCGCAGGCGCCACGCTGCAGCTGTTGCCGACGTACGAGTTTGGACTCGTCTTGATGATCCCCGTTGTTGCTGTCGACTGCGTGCGGACAGTGAGGCGGTAGTTCCCGTAGCTCGCTTTGCGCGTCTGGCACGCGTATGGCGTGAACTCGTTGATTCGGTCGACCGACCGGCCGTTTGCAGCAGCTTGCGCCGTCAGCGGGTACCGCCCGACAGCAAACACGTACTCGCCCGCGTCGACGCGTCGGATGAGGTACGAGTCCTGAGCCGTGAGCGAGCCATCGCGGCGACCGCGACCGATGTACGCGCTGTAGTCGTCGGCTTCGTCGTCATTCGATGCAACAAGTCGGAGGCGACCGTCCGCGAGTTTTAAGAACAGGAAGATGTGCGAATCGATGTACGCCGAGTCGCAGTCGCTGTTCACGTCTGCAAACGTCTTGTTGTCCGCAGTCTCGGCCGAGAGGATGTCAAACTCGACGATCGCGCCGGCAGGTGCTGTAACCGAGAGACTGTACCGGTCGACGGACACGAATGTCGGGTAGCGGTAGATCGTGCCGCTCACAACCTCGGTCACGACCGTCTGCGCCTGTGCAGCGACGAGCTGCAGCATCGAAGTTGTTGTCACGACAAGCGCGAGCACGAGCGCAATGCGCATGATTGAGCTGTGCGTCATCTGCAATGAGTATTGGCGTCTAGTGCGTAGGTAGTACGGACAGAGAGGAGTCGTTGGCGTCGCTGTGGCCTGCTGCAACGTTGTGAGCACTCGAGGCGAGTTCGCGACTGCTGTCTCCTCCTGACGCGTACTGGTTCGATCATGAGAGGTCGCAGTTGTTTCACAGAAAGGACATGTGATATGGATAGTGATGAAAATCAAGAAAGCCAAAAATAATCAGGAACAATCGCACAAAAAGATGAGAATGCCGATTCAGATCATATGAACAATCGCGATGCTCGCAGTCGCAGTCGCTGCAAATAGCGACATCGCAGCTACACTCGTGCTCGTTGCCGCGCTCTTGCCAGTAGCAGTACTGCTCGTGCCGGTCTGACCACCATTTGCTGTGAGCGTCGAGGCCGCTTGCACGCTCC
>JAADWX010000907.1:0-12729 GCA_023336405.1 Globisporangium echinulatum | reverse complement strand
TTCACGCTCTCGGTGGACGGTGTCGAGAGCCAATTCGCAACGAACCACTTGGGTCACTTTGCACTCACGGCGCAGCTATTTGGGTTGCTCAAAGCGAGTGCGCCGTCACGGGTCGTGAACGTCAGTAGCGTCATGCATCGGCACGCGTCGGCGTTCAACGAAGACGCGATCGTGACGCCCGAGAGCAAGTACTCGCCAATGTCGGCGTACGCAGACACCAAGCTCTGCAACATCCTGTTCACGAAAGAACTCGACCGACGCATCAAGGCAGCAGGTATCGACGGCGTGACGGCAGTCGTGTGTCACCCGGGCGTGACTGCGACGAACCTGAAGCTCGGACCCGTGACGTCGCGCGGCTTCTTTGCGAGCATCCCGTATCGCATCTCGGCGAACCTCCCGATCTACCAGACGGTCGAAATGGGAGCGCTGCCGACACTGTTTGCTGCGACGGCGTCAGGTGTACAGAGTGGCGACTACTTTGGTCCCGCCCGCTTTTGCAACTACTGGGGGTACCCAACGCTTGAGGAGCCAAAACCACCAGCACGGTCTGAGAGCGCAGCGACAAAGCTCTGGATACTCAGCGAACGACTCGCAAAGCTCTCATTCGACCTCAAGTAGGTCGAACCGATCATTGAATCGCAGGTTGTTGGTATAGTAGGGTGCTATCTACTGGCGTCGCAGCAGCTCAACTCGGTAGTTGGATGTCTGTATACATGAACATCGTATGTGGCCATTGCCGTTTGAACATTGTGACCATCGTGCGTGTACGTTTGTATGGGATGGTCTCTACGTCGTACTCTCAGTCTCGCTAATGTGAAGACCGTGGCGTGCAAGCAACGTACGTACTAGTTCGTATCCACTTGTATCCACTGTGCTGTACTCACAGCAACACGCTCTGGATGATCCCATACTTGCCGTTGTACCGCCAGTGCGGGTCCTCTTCGTCGAGCCTCGACTCGACGGCTGCTGTGAGCCCAACGATCGGGTTTGCCTTGAGTGTCCGCAGCGCGACGACTGATGTCGGAAAGTACGGGATCGCGGACGCTGCTGGCGTCGTGGCCGGCCACATGCGGTCACCGAGCAGTCGACGGTAGTTCAGGTCGCCCTTGACGATCACGAGCGCTGCGTCATTGCGCAGCTGTATTGCGAGCGCCTCGGGGAGCTCGTAGTAGAAGCTGTAGTGGCTCCAGAACAGGTCGGGCTGGACCACGAGCTGCTTGGTCGTGATGTAATCTGCAAGCCGCGCGCCAAGGTCCTGGATCTCGCGCGGATGGCTCGCGTCCTGCATCGCAGCAATGTGCTCGAGGACATCGGGTGGCGTCGCGTCCGAGATGTAGATCGGCTCGGCTTTGACGTGAAACGTCACGCCGCGACAAAAGCCGTGGGTGATCAAATGGTCGGCGAGCGCGAGGTCGAGTAGGAGCTCGGTGCCGCAGTTGTCGTTGATGAACTGCACTGTATCCGGTTTGTTATGGCGGCCACTGTCGCTTGCGAGACGCGTCGCGAGTGCTTCGAGGAAGTGCGCGACGTTGTCGCTGTCGTCGGCCAAGAGGTACTTGTCGTCGACCACGAGCGTCGCATTGTCACCGCTGATCGTGTCCTTGACGATCGTGTAGCAGCCGTCGGCTTTGTTGCCCCAGAGACAGAGCTTGAGAAAGTCGCAGAGGTGGCTGTGGCGTGTGCGGCTGCTCGTGTCGGTCGCGGAGATACCGACTGCGCTCTGCAGCAAGCGCCACGGCGTGCCCTCTTGGAGCTCGAGCTGTTTGCTGTGCAGCATTTATCGGTCAAGTCATCACCAGTACATATGTGTGGGTTTAGTCAGTTCGCGTTCGCATCACCTGTAGTCCCATCACTCAGCAGCAGACGCACCATGGATGGAATGGATCGACGTGCGTTCGGTAGTAGCCTGACACGAGGAGCACGCACTGGAAGAGGTACTGCTCCGTGAGGAACCACGGCGCGTTGTGCCATGTGTAGTGCTTGTCGTCAAGCAGCGCTTTCCAGTGCGCCGTCATGGGCGAGAGCGCGGCGTCCGCGTACTCGGAAGGCAGCCGCACGCGCGCATCCGTCGCGAGTTCGTGCGCGAGTTGCAGGAGCGCGTCGTACTCATCGCTGGTAAAGCGGCTCTTGTTATGCGCTGCTGTCTCGCGAAGGAGCGTCGGCATGCGCACGCGGTACGTCTCGTTTGGGAACGAGCCCTTGCCGTCCGTGTACAGCAATGCGTGCTGCTGCAGATTCGCGAGGAACTCGGGTGTCGTCGTGCGGGTCATCATGAAGAGAGAGCGAACGGTGTCGTGTGTGTCGTGTGTGTCGTGTGTGTCGAGATGGCGAATGTCGAATGCGATCCAAGCAGCAGCAGATACGCTTTTGATGCCTGCTACATGATGCGCATACACATGCATGCGAGAAGGAGAAGCACTTCACATGTCACATCGATAATGCTCTGTTTGATGGATGCGTCGATGTACGTGCCACCACTTATGGACCTCCTCAACCATCAGCAGCTACAAATGAGCGTGAATCTAATCGGCTCAGAATGGCTACAATTTGCATACAAATACATTTGCCAATCAAAATCCACTATGATTACGGCTGCGCAGCTGCGGCAGTGTCGCCTTCTTCTGTCACGCCAACTGGCTGCGGCTCAACTACTGCTACCGGCGGCTTCGCGATCTTCTTCTCGACTTTTGTCACGGCCTTGACCATACCGACTGCGATCGTCTTGCCACCGTCGCGGACAGCGATGCGGCCGAGCGCTGGGTACTGCTGGTACGTCTCGACTGTCAGTGCCCGCACTGGCACAAGCACGACTGTACAGGCATCGCCGGTCCGGACGCTCTCGGGGTTCTTCTCCACGACTTCGCCTGTAAGCCTATCAATCTTTGCGGTGATCGCCTTGATGCGGCACGCGCTCATTGCTGTGTGGCAGTGCACGATCGGCGAGTACCCACGTCGGATCTCGTTCGAAGCGTTCAGGATGATCAGCTGCGCTGTGAACTCGACCGTTGCGCGCGACGGGTCGAGCTTCGCGTCGGACGCAACGTCGCCACGGTGGATCTCGCGATGGTTCAGTCCGCGCACGACAAAGCCGATCGCGTCACCTGGCAGCGCTTCGTTTATCACCGTGTGGTGGCGCTCGATCGAACTCACGACTGCGCTCAGGCCCGACGGTGCGAGCACCACTGTTGTCCCGGGTGTGAGCACGCCGGTCTCGACACACCCAGTCGCGACGGTACCGACACCACTAATCTTGTAACTGTTCTGAATCGTCACGCGCAGCGGCTTGTCGACTGCACGGCGTGGTTCTTCGAGCGTGTCGAGCGCCTCGAGCAATGTCGGGCCGTCGTACCACGGCATGTTGTGCTCCGACCGATCCACGAGGTTGTCACCGCACCAGCCCGAGATCGGCACGAACAATATTGCGCTCACATCAAAGCCGATTTGTTCGAGGTGCGCGCGCACGTCGTGCTTGACGGCGTCAAAGCGATCGTGGCTGAACGCGACAGTCGCGGCGTCCATCTTGTTAACGGCAACGACGAGCTGCTTGATGCCGAGTGTGAACGCCAAAAGCGCATGTTCGCGCGTCTGTGCGTTGAGTGCGAAACCGGCTTCAAACTCGCCGACACCGGCTGAGACGACGAGCAGTGCCGTGTCGGCCTGTGCGATGCCAGCGATCGCGTTCTTGGTGAATGCGCGGTATCCTGGTGCATCAATGAGCGTGAAGACGCGGCGTGTTGTCTCAAACTTCATTGATGCTGTGTTGATAGAGATGCCGCGTTCGCGCTCGTCGCGCGTGCTGTCGGTCAGCCATGCAAACTTGAACGACCCTTTGCCGATCTCGGTCGACTCACGCTCGTATTTGTCGATCGTGCGCTGTGAGACGCACCCGACCTTGTATAGGAAGTGGCCGACGATCGTCGACTTGCCGCTGTCAAAGTGACCGATCGTGACGACCGAGAGATGCGGCTTTGCTGTCGTCGTCGTCGTTGTCGTAGCCATTGTGTTGGCTGACAGAGGCTGACAGTGGTTGATGAGCGCACGTACCTCGCGCTGGGAAGATTGGGGAATGAAGGAGGTTGAGAATGGCAGCAGATACAAGTGTGTCGAACGATTGACAAAGCATCGATGTTTTACTGACAACAATAACATAGTAAAATGAAGTACAAAATGGCGATTGTACGATGGGTTGAAAAACGAGAGCCACTATCACTCACGCGCGAGGTACCTTCACTCACATCATTCTAATGTTATATAACCGTTATTTAACAATGGCGAAAACAACAAGGTATTCTGCAAAAGATACTTAGCTCTGTTGATGAAGCTTCAGAAATCAGCAAATCAAATAATAATATCGCACACTTTCTTACCCAAGCGAATTTAAATTCATAATAAAGAAAAGTAATCTATACCTTTTACTGTTTTCGGTGATTATTTTCGAGACAAATCTTTCCATGAATATATGTCACGTCCCAATTCAGTATTTAACACCTTAGTATTTTCATAGTTGTTGTATGTCCAAAATGACCGAAATGTATTTTCTTTTCATTGCAGCAGAACATCTATATCTTTCCTTATTGGCAACACGCGGCGGCAATACCAGGACGACCAAATGCATCATCTGGTGCGCAAAACAAGTAACGCAGTGGGAATGGATGCGTTGGTTTATTCGTTGCGAACGTATTGGCTTAGCCAGCACAGCCGCACGCATTAAACTACTCGAGTCCATAGCATGATGCTATTCGTTCTCGATGACTGCATCATGAGCACTTCGTCAGCGGTTTACAAAAAGGTGACAGCGACAGCGACTGCCGTCGATGCGGCTGCGACACCGGCCGAGAGCGTGAACGTCGAACTCGCACTGCTCGGACTCGGAGTGGTCGCACTGCTTGGACTGTTCGCACTGCTTGGACTGTTCGCACTGCTCGGTTTGCTCGCACTTTTCGAGCCGCCGCACGCCGTGATCATTTTCTCGTACGCGGTCTTCGGGTTCATACCGCTGAGAGTGCAGTCCGGCAACTTGCTTATGACTGTCTTGAGTGTCGCCAAGCACTTGTCGTTCGGGCACTGGCCAGTCGCAGCAACTGCGCAGTCCGAGTCGTTCGTGAACGGCATCGTGACCTCACCGGCCTTCGTGAGTTCGTCCATCGTACACTCGGCAGCGATGGCGCAATCGATTGTGCACGAAGTGAGCACGAGTGTGGCGAGAGCAAGCACGGACGTCGTCTTCATCTTGCGTGTGTGTGAGAGAGAGGGATGGATGGATGGGGCTTGATCGGAAGGCGGTGGATTTGAGAATGAAAGACGTTGTGCTGTGCTTGGGAGTCGATTGCTGCGGCTAGACTGGAGTTCGTGGTAACATTGAGCTCGTAGCTAACAGATCGGTGGGTTCATTTTGTTGCTGCTGGCGCCAGTACCAGCTGGTGCGGCAGCGAAGTCAACGAGTCTGGCTTCGACCTTCACTATCTGGAGAGTATCGCGTGGTAACCTGACACCGCAACGAGCACTGGGTTGATGACACGCCGAAGTGTGTCGTTGTGAGCTGCTGCGTGCGTGGCATTAGGTTCGTGCGATGAAGCAGAGTGCAACACATCGAAGGTATTGGTACAAACTCGAATTGTGCGCAAGCTTCAATTGTGTGTGGAGCACTGGCTTGAAGACAGTCATCACTTTTGCGCCACGAACACCTTGCAAACACGGGTGTACCCAGAACCCCAGATGGTCTGATGTTCGACGCTGCTCATTGTGGTCAGAGAGAGTCGGATCGAACTTGATGATCGTAAGCTCAAATTTGAGTAACGAGCATGCCGTTGTAATCGAGTATTTCTCGGTACATGGACCCTATGAGTGCCAATTTCCCATTGTAGTATTTATTGAGAAAAAGCAAAATGAGCTACAATGAGGTACTACTCTGTGTCAATAAAAAATCGCTATTTGCTTGAGATGACATTTCGAAAACTCTATTCGCTTGATTTGATTGGGGACCTCTCCTTTGCATTCGCAAAACGCGCTGTCACATCCATGATTTTTATGAATAGGTTACATGCATTAGATTCCAAGCAACTTGCACCGTTTTGAATGCAAATCAATGCAACGAGTAAAAAAGCTGTATTCCCCGCACAAAATGCAAATATACACAGAAAAGTATGATTAGGAAGAGAAAAAACTCTGCTTTCTTGCTGTGTCAATCATTTCGCTTGATTCGCATTCACTTTTGTGTGGCAATAAGCAGAAAAAGGAGAAAATTTGATACAACGCGTCAACAATTTTGAATTTTAGCCAATCGGAACAGAGATTCGGAATGAATGTCAGATTAATGATGCAAATGCTCACGTTTATATCATTTTCGGCCAGAAATAGCTGCAGTTGCAACATTATAGGCATTTTCAGAGCAAGTCAACGACAGTGGAAACACACCATCCGGGAAGTATTTGCTGCGGACACGAGGCAGGTCATAGTCGTTGCCGCCGCGGGCAAGCATCGTCTCCTCCATCACTGCTTGTAGCGTTAAAAAACACTAGCTCAACGACACGAATAAGGTCGGGAATGTTGCTAGCTTGTGTCTTCTGCTGCAGACTCTGGATCGAGTTAAACAAGCCGAGATCGAGGACATTCATGTCCGGCGATCTCGGAGGCTGGCGAAGCACACGGACCGACAGACCTGGAACAGCATCGATCACTGCGTCTTCTGCTGACGCGTGGAGCGAAGCGTTGTCCTGTTGCAGCCAGATGGTGCGACCGCGCGTGCCTGTGCGATATAGCGCGTTTTAGATGACGCACTAGCGACAATGCACGCGATAACGTACTTGGCATCCGCTCCTTGATCGCTGGCAGGACTTTCTGCTGTAACAGCTCGCGGTAGACGTCGCGATTCACTGCGCGCAGCGCGACAATGATCTGTCCTCGGGTCTGGCGAGCCGTCGTCGGCTGGGCTACCTTCATCTCGATGATGGGCCAGATGCCAAGTTTGCCGTCGAAGCCGTGTTGCTTTTTGTAGTCGAACTCAGGTCGCGCGACCGCTGCGATGAACATGACTTTGACGATGTGTTGTTTACTTGTGCACGTATTGTGAGACAGCTGCTCGGAGTTAGTGAGAATGTAGCGAGTGGAGACGCGGTGGATGAAGAACCACTTTTCATCGACGGGAACGACACCACGCATTGAGTTAAAGGGCAGACCTGCAACGCAAAAAGATACACACACATAAGTCAGTCATATTGCGCGGCGGCGTGCTCGTGCGTGACTAAGCTCACCACCATCAGCATGCACAAACGCAAGAGCAAAGTGCAAGCGTTGCTGCCGATGCTCCTCCGTCAGCGCTGGCTTTACGTGAGTCGTCACGGCGCGCAATGGCTGCCCTCGCCCGATGTATCGCTGCAGCGTAGCGTACGGTACGTTGACGCGCGCACAGTCGTCCTTCGTGCAACAGGAATAGCTTCTACTCGTTCCTTCAGCACAGCGACGTCGAGAGAGCGAGGTCTTTCGCTGTTGCCATGCGCGCTCGCCTGCTCGCAATTGCGACTCACCCACAGCTTATTGATTGTCGCTCTGTGTCGACCATAAAACTTGCTGGCTGTCGCAATAGCGCCGTGTGCGAGCCGTCCATTGGGACGCAAGCGAGCCTCGAGATAGGCCGCGATGAGCATGCGGTCTTGCTCGTCGATGTCGTTGCTGCCCACTGTGCGCGCCATAACTGCTCGTTTGGTCAATATCGTTGGTGCACGACGTCAGGTTTAAGCAGTAACGTTTTTGCCAATCAAATCACTTCGAAATTTGAGGTACGCCACACAGATTTAATATGACGATTGTTTTTCGGCACAGAGTAGCACGCTTGGGTTGGAGCTCACGCAGGTCAATGCCGAGATGCACTGGTTGATTATGTGAAGCTGTGCGCGATCTATCGAAATGCACCACTGTTGAACGCTTGGAGGTTTGACAAGAGAGCTCAAGTTTATATTTTGTGCGCCTGACATCGCTCTTCACAAGACTACCATTGTGCGCATGCTCGACGTTACTTTGGGCTGTCGTGATGCACAACGCAATCGGTGATCGAGCGCGGCGCCACTGCTCATGTAACTGTAGTACGCGTGAACGCTTTGATGTGCTCGATCGACCGATCATCTCTACAGGAACGTGACAGCGACGGCAATCGCTGTTGACGCGGCTACGACACTAACCGAGAGCGTGAACGTCGAACTTGCACTGCTAATATTGCACTGTTTGAACATTGTAGAACGCAGTACGCGCGTTCTGGCCCTCGTACTCGCAGTCCGGCACCTTGTTCGAGATCTTTGCTGCGCCACCAAGCACTTGTCGGTTGGGTACTTGTCGTCCGTTGTGACTGAGCAGTCCTTGTTGTTGCTGTACTCGACCACGACGGGGCCGAACTCTGCGATTTGGGCTTTTGTACAATTATTGGTGGTGGCGCGGTCGATCGTGCACGAGGCGAGCATGGGCATAACGAAAGTGAGCACGGACGTCGTCTTCATCTTGCTCTTGTATCTGTGAGGGATGGATGGCGCTTTGCTCGGAAGGCGGCGAATGACTTTGTGCTCGCGAGCTGGGAGCAGTCTGGTTGAAGACTGCTGTTGGCGCGCACACTTTTACGAAATCATTATGGGTGACTCCTGGTCCTGCGTCTTGCACTCAGATTCAAGTGCGAGTGATTGGCAACAGGGACATTAATACGACTCGCATCGTGGTCTCGTTGACGAAAAAATCCATTGCGGAAGCGAGCAGCACCTTCGTGAGGAATATAATCAAGACGAATCAGCAAATTCAACGAGTACATTCACTAACGGAAAAATTGCTTGTTTATCTGATTTTTATGATACTTCCGATAGATTCGCTTGTTTTGCATTTTGAGCAACACGAGTAAATCACCCCGCTTTGTGGATCTGATGCATACATATGAAAGAGCACGATCTCGCTCTCGATTTTGTTAGGTACGTCGTAGATCGTAGTGGTCGTGCTTGTAAGCGTGCGGCTAGACACTGCAGCTGTTGCAACTGCTTGAGAGAAGCTGTCATGGGTTCAATTTGTATTTTACACGATATAAAGTGAAAGCGATGAAAACAATTTAGGTGCAAATCGAGTGGTCCACATCAGCTGCGATTCGTGCATTTTTGCGCCGACTTCTTTCCCCCAAGCAAAGCCAAGTCGACGAGGTACGTTTGTCGTCGGTGCAATGGCGCTGCTGTCTGCGCGGTGATGGAGCGCAAGCGTATGAAAGTGACAGCACGCTTGCTGCCGTGTGCTTTGCGCCTCTTTCATATTCGTGTTACGCACTGTCGAGCGGATATACTGACTGCGTATGGATGTCTGTATGTGCGATTCTCTCTATCTATCTATCCCTCCCTCGACTCGACTCGCGTGCACGTGTATGTGTGGCATGTATATGCGTCTGCATGTGTATGTGTGTGCGCGCGAGTAGCGAGAAGCCACCATGTCGATTTTCACGCGCCGCAAGAACCCTGAGCAGCTCGTGAAGCTGCTTAAGGAAGCGCTCGCGAACCCGTCCATGCCAGCCAAAGTCGACAAAGACGGCAAAGTGCGTTGCGTGTCTCACAGCCTGCTGCTTCTTACATCTCGCACTGCTCACGCCATCTATATGGCGTCTGCACTTGCGTGTATACGCAGCCGATCGACGAGCTCACGAAGCGCATGAACCAGATGAAGCTGCTGCTCTACGGCGAGGTGTGTACCTCTATATAATGCATATGTAAGCAACGCAATAGCTGATATAATCATATTCAACAGGGTGACCAGGAAGCGAAACCAGAAAAGTGCATGCAGCTGTCGTCGTTGCTCATGAGCAGCAACCTCGTGCCACGACTCATTGTCGACCTCGAAAAGCTCCCATTTGAGGTACAGTATGCACATGTAGAGTATACCTAGGCAACAGTATGCATGTGTATAGTCTAGTCCATCTATGTATAGTATACGCCCTCATGTCTACTCGTTTATGTATACCTAGGCGCGCAAGCACTTTGCGCAGGTGTTCAACAACCTCATGCGGCGCGACCTCTCGGGCTTTGTCGGCTACGTCGAGCGCCATCCCGAGATCCTCTCGGCGCTCGTTGCCGGGTACGAGCACCCCGAGATCGCGCTCAACTGCGGCACAATGCTGCGCGAGTCGATTCGCCACGAACTGTTGGCGGCCAAAGTGCTGTACTCGTCGGACCTCTGGAAGTTCTTTGACGAGTACGTGCACTTGCCCAACTTTGAAGTCGGTTCCGACGCGTTTGCGACGTTCAAGGACCTGCTCACGCGCCACAAGAGTTTGTCGGCGCAGTTCTTCACGAGCCACTTTGACCAGGTACGTCTGCTATCAGACTGTCGCCATTCTCTGTCGTGCTCACGGATGTCGTTGTGGCTTTGTGAGTTACTTTACCATTCCCTTTTTAACGAACATATGAATGTACCTACGTGTGTATATATGACATATAAACAGGTCTTTGGCAAATACAACAGCTTGCTCATGTCGGAGAACTACGTGACGCGGCGCCAGTCGCTCAAGTTGCTCGGCGAAATCCTGCTCGATCGGTCGAATTTCGACATCATGATGAAGTACATTGGGTACGTGCGTATGTAGTGGTGGTCCGTGTTTACGACTGCAACTGCGTACTTCGTGACTCGACGCAAACTGACTCTTACTGACTTGCGCTGGCTCGATGCTATGTGACAACTCATTACCGCTGCTGCAATAGCGAGAAAGAGAACCTCAAGATGATGATGAACTTGCTCCGCGACACAAGCGCCAACATCCAGTTCGAGGCGTTTCACGTCTTCAAGGTCTTTGTTGCAAACCCGAAGAAGCCGGACGCCATTGCGCTCATTCTGCTCAACAACCGCGACAAACTCGTCGCGTATCTCAAGAACTTTCAGAACGCAAAAGGTGAGTGTATACTAGAGTGTACACTAGAGTGTATACTGATGTGTCTGCTGACTTGTTGCTGCTGTTGCTGCGAGTGCAGAGGATCCGCAGTTCATTGAGGAGAAGGCGCTACTGATCCGGACACTTGAAGGACTCCAAGCACCTGACGTGTCAGCAGCAGTGTCGACGTGAGCGAGTAGCATGAGGGAACGAATGATGGTCGAATGACTAGGAAAAAAGGGGCTGTGGGACTGCTCTCAGTCACCATGTGACGCAGAGGAGCAGGCGCGCAGTACCTGGATGTCGAGCGCGTCTGTCGGCTGCGCGACGCCGCGATGTCTGCGTGTGTGTGCGTGCGTGAGAGAACGATGTGGCAGTGAGACGAGCGAGCGACGAGCCGACGCTGTCAAGAGTAATCGGTCCATGGCGTCACACCATCAATGCGAGTTTGCTGTCAGTTGTCATTTGTCATTTGTCGTTGTGTAAGGCGCAAGCGAGCAAGCACCAAGTCGTTCGATAGCGTGGTTGCTCAGAAAGCCGACTTCATTCCGCTGACTATGACGAACTGGCGCTGCAGGACATCGACAATGCCACAACAACCGCAAGGCTAGCAAGATGGTCAAGTCGCTGCAACTTCGTTTGCGCACTCGAGGGTGCTAGCGCCAGGATGCGTGACGACTGGCATCGAAACCGACCGACGCGTATTATAAACTGGGTTGTCAAGCACCTCGCGACGCGATCCACAAGCAGCGACGACGATACGTTGCGCACATGATCCAATCAATTGTCCTGAAATCGAGTGCATCTCGCACTAGTTTGTCTGAATTGTGGCACGGCACAGCAAACAACAACAGCACACATCTCAACAAGTCTCAACACTGATAATGCATTGCGATAGACATCCATCCATTATCAGATAGTACAATAGCAATCAATACCAAACATCTGACCAAGCGACAGCTACGAATTGCAAACGATAGCAACAATAGACAAAGGCAAGTGGGGTGGAAGAGAAATGGATTCGCTGGTACCCGCATTCCTCAGTAGCTATACGCGCAAAAATGTAGCTTCATGCATCCAGCTGCTGCGGTTCGATACGCGGCGAGACGATCCGACCAGACCAATCCAAGCAGCACACGCGCGCAAGCACGTTGGCAACTCCAGACATCGCGTCGCACGACAGCACGAGTCAAAGCACAAGCGCAAGCGCTTAGTCCTTGTACTCGACGGCCGTGACCTTGCCGAGCATCTTGAGACGGTTCGAGTCCATCACGGCGATACGCGCAAGGCCCTGGCACTTCTCGAACGTGTCGAGGTACAGGAGCGACGTCGGCTCAAACACGACCTCGGCCTGCTCGAACTGCGAAAGCTCCTCCGGGTTCTCGACCTTCTCGTTACCCGTCTTCTTCGACTGCTTCCAGTTGATCGCCGTCATGCGGCACGCAACACGCGCCGTGCGCGAGAAGATGACTGGGCAGTAGCCCTTCTTGAGAACACCCGGGTGCTCCTGGACAAACACGAGCGCCGTGAACGTCTTGACCGCCTTGAGGATGCCCTCCTTCTCAATGAAAATGACGTCACCGACCGCGATCTTCTCGTCCTTGCCAATGCCCTTGATCGACATGCCAACGTTCTCACCCGGACCAGCCGACGCGAGCTGCTTGTGGTGCTGCTCAATCTGGAACATCTTCTTGCCGCGGATGCCCGACGGCGCGAAGCCGACAATGTCACCCGGACGGACCGTGCCCTGCTCGACACGGCCACAGATGATCTGACCAACACCCTTGATGTTGTAGATGTTCGAGATCGGGAGACGGAGCGGGGCGTCCGGCTGGCGCTTTGGCGGCTTGATGAGC
>JAADWX010000906.1:0-12729 GCA_023336405.1 Globisporangium echinulatum | reverse complement strand
CTTGATGCACGTACCACAGCTGCACGACGATGTGGAACGCAGCAGCCGCACAGTCGAGTACACTGCGAACAACAAACAGCGAGCGCTGTTTGTTTTGCGTGGGAGTGCGCAGGTCACAACGTACGCACCCATTCGCTACAGCTGACTCACGTTGCCCACCCACCACTCACTCACGGCATCTGCGCTGGACTCCAGAGCCACTGACTGGCAGCTGCTGATGCGAAGCCACACGCCGATGCGGCTCGAGAACGTTTGAATGCGAATGCCGCAAACATGCGCGTACTTGACAGTCGAGCAGTGTCGGGACAGTCCAGACGTGCAAGCCAACATTCCCTCTCATTGAAGCACGCTTGCCAGTCAGCAGCTCTAGCCACACACATCAATGGCATACTACCACCCGTCACTACACGACGCAACCATGCGCATCAATGCAATTTCGTACGAAACGCAAGGCGCGACTCGTTCGCTAGAACCAGGACGAGAGGCGGCTCGCGCCAATCGACTTATGCCGCGCCGACTCGCTCGTGTCTTGCTGGTCAGCTGCAGTCGGTGCTTCTGCAGCAGCAGCAGCAGCTGGCGAATCGCTCGCAGCAAGCAGCGCAGAAGCAGCGGGCGCTGGTACTGACGCAACCGACTCGACTGCTGCTGGCGCATTGCTGCTGCTGCTGCTGCCTGGATGTACGTGGCCCGACACGTTGTACTTGCACAACACGCACTCGACTGCAGGCGGCGGTGGTGGCGGCGATGCGTCAACGACAGCAGTGACTTCCGTGACGACCAGCGCCACACCAGATGACTCGACAGTCGCCGTCGCTGTTGCTGTCGTTGTCGACATTGTCGCTGTAGTCGCTGTCGCTACTGGCAGTGACTGCTGCAGCTCGGGTTCTTCCGGTGTCGACGCGAGCCGCACGCGGCCTTCACGCCGCTGCAGCGTCTTGCTCCGTCGCGACGGTCGCGCTGCTGCTGCTGGATCGCTACTACTGCTATCGCTATCGCTATTGGCAGCAAGTGTCAGCGCCGCCGACGCAAGCTCCTGGCGCTCCGCATCCGTGAGTTCTTTGCGGTCCGCGCCGTCGTGGAGCACGGCCATCGTGACGCGACGCTGGATGAGCAGCTGCCGTCGCTGCGCGGCGCGTGTCGAAGACGCCGCATCGACAGACGCAGCTGCGTCTCCTACTGCGTCTGTAGCTTCTGTACCAGCTGACAAGACGCCGACAGTGTTGGTAGTGCCGGCGTCGGGTCGATGTGCTGCTGCAGCAGCCGATCGGTCGCTGTAGCCATTGTGAAAGAGGTACCGCAGCGCGCGCGTCTGCTCGCCAACGACCGGCCGCAGCTTGAGCGTGCTCTCGAGCAACAAACCCGACGTCGTGCCGTCGACGCGGAACGCGCGGAGCGACACGCGGCGCGCTGTCGTACAGTCAATCGGCTCGGTCGATACGGTAGCTGCTGGTACGAACGGCGGCTTTTGCGAGCACATGCGGAGCTGTTCGTGCAGCATGAGCGCGTACGACGTCGCGCGCGTCTCGCCTGCTGTAGCGCCAGCACGACTCGCTTTTGCGACGTCGACGTCAAACACGAGCGGTGCGTTCACGGCGTCGTACTCGTGCGTGCACGACGACGCGTTGAGGTACACCGTTGTCCCATCCGCACTGCGGCCGTAGCCTTCGTGAACGTGCCCAAAGACGTGGAACTGCGGCCGAATGCGCGTCGCGACTTCGCGCGCGAGGTCGTCACAGCCGACGTGGAGCGTGCCGACCACATCGCCGCGGCCAAACGGCGGCGTGTGCGTCACGAGCACGTCCGTGTCGGCGGGGATGCGCTGCCACTTGGCGAGCAACTTGGCGCCGCGCGGGAGGTTGAATGCCCAGTTACAGAACTCGGGCTGCCACGGCGAGCTATGACGCCAACAAGCGTGTATGTCAGGTTGTGTGTGTATGTTTGTATGATTGTATGGATGTGTGTGGATGTGGATGCAGGACGTACCCGTAGAACTTGTAGCCGTCAATGTCGACGGCCTCGTCCTCGAGGTAGAGCGCGTTCGTAAGGAGCGCACGCACTTCGTCCGGGTCTGTCGGTCACGTCGTGATACGCGTCAGTACATGTGTATGTCTGTATGTAGAGAGAGAGAGCAGAGGCTGCATAGTACGCACCATACTGCTGTCGATGGCCGTAGTGTTGCCAGTTGAACGGGTAGAACGCGCGGTCGAACGTCGACTCGTGGTTCCCCGCCACGACGAGCTTGTACTTGTGTGGCAGTGTACCGAGGAACGCGTTGAACGCAAGCACCTTGCATGCCGCACGAGACAACGGCAGTAAGCGAGCGAGTGCTGCAGGCAACGCAACGAGTGCTCGTCATTGCAGTCGCGACAGACAAGCAGCAACGGCACGCACCTCGTCGCGGTCGCCCGTGTCGGTAAAGTCACCAGCGTGTACGAGCACGTCGCCGTCGGGGATGCGCTGCGCTGCGAGCAGTTCGTTGTGCAGCCCGTGCGTGTCCGAGATGCACACGACGCGCATGGTGGTCGTCCCAAGTGCTCGCAAGCGCGCACTTGGCAAAATTAGGTCATTAAACCGGACAATCTGAAATCTGAACATCTAGAAAAGTGGGTGACGTTGAACTTGAAAACACAGCGTGGATAAAAACAATAAACTCACATACAAAATCAAGTTAAGCGGTGTGACTTCCCACCAGCTATTATAGATATTTTCGTTATGTACGAATTTCAACGTGAATATATTTGCATTACTATAGCCGTATTCGACATTGAAATGTCCGTTTGGATGAAATGTCAACTCGACAATACGAGACAGTGTGATCCGGCTATTAATGACATTAACAATAGCGCTAATTGACCTCGACATCATGCACGCAGTCAAGTGAGCACTCGAGCCTTCTGCGTTCACTTCTTGCGCGCCTGGAACTTGAGGATCGCGTCCATGCACTCGGCACCGAGCCACATCTGCTTGAGCGTCGCGCACTCGCGGCGGTTCACGGCCTGGAGCTCCTTCATAACGTCGGGCGACCGGATCAGCGCTTTCGACTGCTGCATCGAAATCGGGTAGCGGCTCAGCAGCATACTGGATCGACAGACATATGTAGCAAATTGTGTCAGGTCACTATAATGGGGAATGCAATGCAATCCAACACGCATACAAAAACACATACAAAACGTACTCGACTTTTGCTTGCACTTGCTGGTCAAAGTCCGCGACGCCAAACACGTCGGTTGCAAGGCCAGATGCGACGACGCGCTGGGCATCGAGCTTCTCGCCAAGTAGCAGCATCGCGTTCGCCTGCGCGGCGCCCATGATGCGCGGAAACAACACGGACGAGCACGCTTCGGGCGACTGGCCGAGCGCCGTGAACGGTGTGTGGAGCGTCGTCGTCTCCGACACGTACACGAGGTCGCAGAGCGCAAGGAGCGTGACCGCGATGCCAACAGCAGGGCCCTGCACGGCCGCGACGATCGGCTTTGGAAACGTCACGAACGCATCGACAAAGCGCTCGAGCAGCAACGCGCCAGCGTCAGCCATGTCCTCAAACGTTGCGCCGCTCGAGTTGTCCGTAAACATCGACAAGTCGTTCCCGCTCGAGAACATCGCGCCAGTCGACGTGAGCAGCACGGCTTTGATGTTCGATTGCGTCTTGGACCGCTCGAGCGCGTCGACGATGCCGTCGTACATGCTGCGGTTCAGCGCGTTGTAGCGCGTCGGGCGGTTCAGCTGGATCGTGAGCAGCCCGCGCTCGCTGTGTATTGAAACGAACGAGTCAGTCAGCTGTCATTTACGTGATGGTAGCAGCTTATATACGTGTATATACGTTTTGGACGTACCTGATCGACACGACGAGGTCGTCGGATGTGCTTGTAGGCGTTGACTCGGTCGCTGCATCGCTAGGGCCGCCGTGTTTGGCGGCGAGGTCGTCGATGATCGCAATGTACTTGGTCATCGCTTCGTCTTTCGACATGTCGCCGAGCTTCGACCAGGCCTCCCACTTGGCTTTGCCCTGTGCAGCGCATGTCCAGGTCAGCCAGCAACCGATAGACACAGACATGTACGTGGAATAGGACGTACGACAAAGTCGAGCATGCCGGGCTTCGGCGTCGTGTTCTTGCCGTTGTGCGACTGCTTGAAGAGCGCGTACATCTCGAGCTTTGCAGCGTTGTCACTCAGTGGCGGCAGCGTCTTGCCGAGCGCGAGCTTCTTCTGGAACTCGTCGGCAAGCGACGACGACGACGACGACATGGTGCGTGTAGCGTAGCGAGTAGCGAGTGCAGCGAGTGCGTGCGAGGACGACCGGAGGCTGTGAATGTCGCGACGGTAGAGTGCAGTAGCAGCGACAGTAACGACTTGTGGTGGCGATGCGAAACGAGTGCGTACGGCGGGCGAGCGCAGGAGCGAGTGGCGCACAGCGAGCATCGTCCGGCAGGCAGCTGAAGTGATTGTGCGTCAGTGGCACGCACACACGAGTCTTTTCATGACGCACGTCGGATGCGGCGTGAGAAAGACGTGACGACCGGATTCCGCGCATAAGCGTCTGAAATGTATATGTGCAAGCGAAAGATGAGAAATCACGCTTGAATCAGGACGACTCTGTTTTGACGTCATCAAGACAAAAGCAAGCACATGCAGAGTATGCTGCTCCGTGCACTACGACACTACTCGATGCAAGCGTGATGTGCGTGTCGAGATACATAGCCATGTGTTGTTGTACTCGAGAGGTATCGTCCACAAAGAAGTCATGGTTGTGTCCATTCTGCAGCACCGATTGGAATCCGAGGTCAGTATGATGTGCGCTGTCGTGCACTCAAGACGATCGCAATAATGCGGTGATGTTGTTGGCGCTCGAGAACCGTGGTGTGCGCATGAAGAGGAGCGCACTCGTCGCGAGCGAGGAGAACGCAACGTAAGGTTGTCTGTCGACACGAGTTCGTGCTGTAGCTTGAGCGTTTGCTTGGTGTGTCACTCATGTGCAGCATACATCCGCTAAAGTGCGATACAAGCGACGTACTTCGTGTAGCAGACAGCTTCCACCAAGTACGAGTGCTCGAAACAGACCCAAATCGACCAACGCGCACAGCCATCATGGCGCCTCCACCGGCCACAGGCACGACGTCGCGGCCCATGTTTGCGATGCTCTGCGCAAACAACGTGAACCGCAGCACAGAGGCGCATGACCACTTGCACGCTGCAGGGCTGCGCGTGTGCTCGTTCGGCGCAGGCAACAAAGTGCGCTTCCCGGGTCCGTCACGCTACGACCCGCGCATCTACGAGTTCTTCACGCCGTACCAGGTCATGTACGACCAGCTCAAGAGCGAGAACGCCGACCTGTACGTTGCATGTGTGTACACGTCCATGGCGGATAGGACCACTATACCCACTACTACTGCTTCGACTATGCAGGTTCCGTCGCAATGGCGTGCTGTCGATGCTCGAGCGCGACATCCTCACAAAGGAGTGTCCGCAGCGATGGCAGGACCTGAGCGTCAAGGAGCTCCAGGCGCTCAACGTCGTGCTCTGCTTTGACGACCGCATCTTTGAGATCGTGCTCGAGGACCTGCAGCTGCGCGTCGGCACTGGCGACTGGCAGCCGCTCCATCTGCTCTGCCTCGACACAAAGGACACGCCCGAGCACGCCAAGATCGGCGGGTCGCTCGCGCTCGAGCTCTGCCAAGCAGTACGTTGTCTGCGAGCTCGACAACGCGTGGTCGTATAGTTATTGCGTATACTGTATTCGGCGACAACGCGTGGTCGTATAGATCGTGCGCATCGTCCGTCGGACGCTACTACTCCACACTGACGGTCGTGACGCGTTGTGTGGGTGTGGGTGCGAATGCAGATCGATGCGCTCGCAGACGTCGACGACAACGTCATCACTGCAGTCGACGCGTTCGAAGCAACGCACAAAGTGCATCTGCAGTACGCGCTGCTGCATCTCTAGCACTCGCTATAGCACGTTGTCTTGGTACCATCTCGACGACCATCACTCCTACTGGCGTACATTACTACCGCATCGTCGTCAGTCTTGTGCGTTGTCGTCATTGTCATCGTCATCGTCATCGTTTGCAGCTGCGACGTCGTAGCCAAACGACTCAAAGTCGAGCTAGTCATATCGATCGGTGAGTGATGGTCAGTCATGGCATATACTGCTATACAGACCATCACTCTGTAGCAACAACGTACGCGAAACTTGCTGTTTTCGCGAAACTTGGCGAGGTCGCGGTGGATCGTCGGCGAGAGCGGCAGTGCTGACGGCGGCGGCGCGCTCGCGCCCGTGATCCACGGATGTGCGAGTACTTGGTCCATCGAGAAGCGCTCAGCCGGGTCGAGCACGAGCAAGTGGCGCACGAGGTCCTTCGCGGCGTCGCTGATCGCGCCCCACGCGTCATGGTCCGCAAAGTCAAAGCGACAGGCCTTGATGTTTGCAATCATCTCGTTGTCCGAGCAGTCGCCATCGGGATCGAACGGGTGGTACCCGCAGAGCCTATATACATATATATGCGACATGCAAGTCGGACGTCGACCAGTCTCGTCAGTCCTAGCGAGTCGAACAGTGTCGGATCCATCAAGCCAGTAGCTGCGACACACAGGTCACATACAGGATGTACAGAATCGTGCCGAGACTCCACGTGTCGACTTTGCAGTCGTAGCCGAACGCGACGCCGGCGCCGCTGATCATCTCGGGCGCCGAGTAGCCCCACGTGCCGCACTTGGTCGTCGGGTTTGTTGCACCTGTTACAATTGTTGCAAGCCCAAAGTCGGCGACTTTGATCACTGCGTCGGCGTCGTTGGGCGTGGAGAGCAAGATGTTCTCGGGCTTGAGGTCGCGATGGACAATGCCGAGGGAGTGGAGGTAGTGGACCGCGCGCGCCATTGCGCGGATGTGGCGGCCGCAGTCGGCCTCCGAGTATGGTCCTTTGTCAGCGAGGCGCTCAAAGAGCTCGCCACCAGTGCACAGCTCGAGCACGAGCTGCACTTCGCGTGCAGTCTCGAACACGTCGAGCAATTCGACGATGTGCGGGTGCGTCTGCACGCGCTGCATCACGCGGATCTCGGCGCGCAGGCGCTTGTCGTCGGTCAGGAACCGCTTGATGCGCTTGATCGCGACGGCACGGCCCGTGCGTTTGCACTTGCCGCGGCACACGACTGCGTAGTGGCCTCTGATGCCGTCGCAAGTATGTGGATGTACACGTAAGCCATGCAGTCGGAATACAGCTCAGTAGAGACAGATAGATGTACGCACCTGCCAATGTTCTGTGTCTGCACTTCGTACAGGTCTTCGACGCGGTAGTTCGTACATGTGGAAGGTGCTGTCGCTGCTGCTGGGTTTGTATCTACGCTATCGCTCGTGCTGACCAGCGGCATGCCGAGTGCTGCAGCGTCTGCTGGATTGTGCCACGTCTCGATCGTCAGTGGCGGCACGCGTGTCTGCGCAATGGGTCGCGCTGTGTGCTCTGTTGGCGTTGCAGCCAATGGCGATGCCAGCACTGCAGAGTGCGCACTGCGCCATTCGCTGCTGTCGTTGTCGTTATCGTCGCTGCGTGGTGAGTGCGCACGCGCCATGCGCGTTGATGTTGCCTGGTTCCCCATCTGAGCGTTCGCTTCAACGCCGCCTGTCAGTCGCTGAGATCAGCAGACAATTCGTTTTTAACAGCGTATGCAAACGTCAGGATTGGTGCAAATCGAGAATGATGGCACCTAACACGCGATATAACATTCTACATTATCTACGTTAGTGTATACATATTCGATTCGGTTGCTACTGTTGCTGCTGCACGCAACTGCCGAGTTGACAGCAGGCGACGACTGCAGCGGCCAGCTCGCGCACGCGACCGCCACAACGTTCGAGGCGCGTGCTCCTTGTCTTGTGTGTTGGTGCGTTGACTGCTACGATTATCGACCGACTCCCTCGATGCGTCAGTCTCATGCAGCTGCTATTGTTGTGTCAAGTGTTTGCGCCGCCAATCACGTCGGTCGCCATGCGTTCGATAGCGAAGATGCACGATATCAAAGCCGTCCATTGATTTATCATCCATCGATCCTCCATCAGACGACATCACCATCGTCTGTGTTGCTGTGTAGTGTACATGCAAACGACTCATTGCCGATACAGCGGCTGCTGCTACTGCTACGACTAGCCCGCTAGCTGCGCTGCGGCGCGCGACTTGCGAATCGAGCGCGCGTAGAGCTTGCACAGGACGTCGGTGAACGGTGCGGCGATTGGACCGAGGCTGTGCGCGTGCGTGAGGCACCACGAGAGACGCTGCCAGCGCGCGTGCGCAACCGCCAAGTTCCCGCGCAGCAGTCGCGGCGCACTCAGCACCGCGTCAAACACAACAAACTCACGCATGCTCGCTTTCGCTTCCGTCGAGTGCTGGAACTGGTCCCAGATCGCCGTCGCGTCCGTGCCAACAACGTCGCCGATCACGTGGTACCCGCCCGGGTGCGAGTGGATGAACGACGTCACGTCATACACCTGCCGCTCGATCGCGACGCACAGCCGCTTGTCCGCGCCTAAGCCAAGCAAGCGCGCGAGCTCAACGGCGCGCGACTCGTGGTGCGTAAAGTAAAACTGCCGGTAGCTCTCGATCGGGAAGACAGCGCGAAAGCGCTCGCCGCTCTCGCCAAAGTCGCGCCAACACACGCGCTGCCAGAGCGCGTCGGCCGCGTCGCCTGTGAGTGCGAGCCAGTGTTTGTTCACGATCGGGCACTGCGACAGTTCGCGCGGATCGAGAAACAGCAGCACGTCGTGCAACACATCGAGTGGCAGGTCGTGAAAGCTCGCAGTAGGCGCTAGCGTAGTGCTGCTGCTGGTGGTGGTGATAGACGGCTGGGTCTGTGGCTGCTGTTGTTGGTGTCTGCGCTGTTTGAGCACACGGCGTTCGGTCCGATGCAGTTCGCGCGTCCGCTCGTCGTCGTCGGTGCTGCTGCTGCAGCCGTTCGCTTTGGCTTTCGCGGCCGACTCTTTCGTTTTGTGGCGGATGAGCCCAAAGAGCCCGAGGCACGCGAGGAGGCACGTCGCTTCGGACGAGCCAAACTGACTGCTGCTGCTATTGCTACTGCTGTCGGTTGTCTTCATTCGGAGCTGTCCGTTGCCGCTCGTCACGAGCTGGTACGCGACGCACGAGAGCGCCGAGAAGATGAGAAACTGTGCCAAGCGGTCGCCTTTCGTCACAGTCGGCGGCTCCGTGGTCGTGACGGCAGTGGCAGTGGCAGCAGCAGTGCAAAATGGCTTGCGTTCATTAGCTGCTCGCGGCGATGCTGGTGCTGTTGCGCGCACGCGACCACACGCGTCGGATCCGTGTGCCGTCGTCGTCATCGCCTGCTGAGCTGTTATGATGCGGACGAAGATGACGGAAGAATGGGCGTTGAATCAAACGCTCACAGATGGTGTGAATCGTTATATTATACACATCAAAAGACTAATATCGACATTGTGTATTTTCACAAAAAAATTCGTATAGAAAATATATCGATAACGTATACTACTGTGTACGTTGCGTATCAATATCTAAGATATCCAAAAGGCAATCATTTTATAAACTATGATCATTCATTTGATTGCCAATTTGTCTGATTTACATAACATCAACTAACACATCGACAACAGTTCCGATAGTAATTAAGCAAACGCACGCACAAACATCGATCAAACAAACACGCACGCTTGATGTTGGTTCATTGATACTCGCTCTTATGGCCGCCGCCACTTGCTCGTGACCGACTGACTCGTTTGGCTACTGCTGCCGCTCCACGCGAACCGCGGCGGCTGACCTGCTGCTGCGCTGTATGCGTCTAGTTGCGACGCCTCGGCGCTGTCGCCAAGACCACCGAGGCCGCCAGTATGTACCACAGCACGACTGAGCCGCTGGCTCCACGACCCGCGCTGCTGCGAAGACGACTGCGACGATAACTGCAGTGCCGTCGAGTCGTCGTCACCGCCGAATCGGTGCCGCTTTGGACCAGACGCTTGGGTGTCTACAGCACTACGATCCGCAGTACTGCTATTGTTTGCCTCGAACCACCGCTTCCGAGGCGCTGCGTCGTGAGTCGCAGCGTTGTTCTGATGGCCGGCCATTTGGTCGCTGGTAGCAGTACCAGGTCGCCCACTCCCACTCGGTCTCACGGTCGCGAGCTCCGAGAGCCCCAGGTGCGCGAGCACGAGCTGCTCCTGCAGCGCGTACGCGGTCGTCGGGTCGTCGGCAAAGTCCGCGTGGAGCACCGACTCGAGGCCACTGCCGCTCTCGCCTCCTAACACGCTCGCGCAGCTGTCGGTCGCGCGGCTCACGTCCATGACAAACACTGCGACGACCGCGTCGACGACACCGACTTCGTCGTGCCACATCAGTCGCGCGTGCGCTTGCGCGAGGCGCGTGAGGCTCTCGAGCAAACGGATCGTCGTGCGCGCGGCCGACCGCGTGTCCAACGCGCGCTGGCGCTGGTAGTAGCGCTGGAGGATGCGCATCGCGCTTGGCGAGAGCTGCGGCTGGTACTTGTCTTTTACATAACAGATGTACGCCTGGAGCTTGGGGATCGACCAGTGCGGCTCGTCATGAGTCGACGGCGGCTTGTGTCGTTGCTGCTGCTGTTGGGCCATCTGAGACGAATGACGTGCCTGCTGGTCCTTGCTGCCTCGTGTGTCTGCTTCATTGGTATCAGTATCAATACTGGTATCAGTCCCATTCGTACCACTCCCAGTCGCCTGCTTGAGGATGAACGCCGAGACAACAGCGTCCCAGCGGGCGTTTTGGCGGTCGAGCAGCACGAGGATGAGGTCAAAGCGGCTGAGGAGCGGACTCGCGATCGCTGTGTTCACGGCCACGTCGGCGTTTGGGTCGTACCGGCCCTTGGGGTTCGTGACCGCAAAGATCGTCGTGCGCGCGTTGAGCTTGCACACGAGGCCGGCCTTCGCGACGCTCAGCGTCTGCTGCTCCATCGCCTCGTGGATCGACGTGCGGTCGTGGCTCCGGATGCTGCTGAACTCGTCGATGCAGCACACACCGCGGTCAGCAAGCACGAGCGCGCCGGCCTCGAGCATCCACTCGCTGCCGTCCTTGACCGCCGTGCACGTGAGCCCGGCGCTCGTCGTGCCAATGCCGGTCGTGAGCACGGACCGCGGACTCAGCGCGGCCGTGAACCGCAAAAACTGCGACTTGCCCGTGCCCGGGTCGCCGATCAGCAGCATGTGCGGCTCGCCGCGCGTGCGCATACCGGTCGCTGCGTGCACGTGCGTGACGCCGCCGATGACCGTGAGCAGCACGCCGAGTTTGACAATGTATAGCCCGACGACTGTCGGACAGATGCTGGCAACGATTGCGTCGCGGCCGCACAGTGGCGCCTGCGCGTGCATCCGCCAAAAGCGCGCAAACTCGGTCTTGAGCTCGTCGGTCACGCGCACGTTTGCGGTTGTTGCGTTCTTGATGCGGATGCTGTTGGCGCGCACGATCGTCTCGAGGTCGCACCGGATGTCGCGGATGCACGGCCGCCAGCAGCGCATGAGGATGCCAACGACAACGACGTGGTCGCCGGCCTTGACCGAGTCGACGAGGTCGTCCTCGAGCACGACGACGATCGCGCGCGGGATCGAGCCGACGCCGAGCTTCGAGACCTGCTCCTGGATCTTGATCGTCTGGTGGTCCGACACGACGCGCGAGTGGTCGACGACGTCAAACTGCGTCGACTTGCACGGCTTGCCACTGCGCTCGGACGGACACACTTTCTGGTCGCATGCGGTCAGTAAGTCGGTCGGTCAGTCGGTCGGACACGAGCCACACGGTAGGCACAGCGAGTGCATCAGTCAGTCCATGAGTCATACAGTCAACGAGTCGGCACCCATCCAGAGCGCGTGGCGAGTCGCATGCGCACCGGCATCTCGAGAACGTTGCCCTGTTCGGGGTCCGACTTGACAAGGAACCGGTAGCCGCAGCGCGCGTTGCTGCACTGGTACTCGCGCGACGTCTCCTGCATCTTGATCTGGATGTTCACAGACACTAACACTCAGCAACAGCAGCGTCCTGACCGAAGCGCTCGCAGTCGACAATACACTGTAACTACCACACGCACCATGCCGGTGCGCACGACGGTGCCAGCGATCTGAATGAGCTGCTTGACGTCGTTCGAGCGGATCGTGCTGATCGTCATCTTGCGCAGCGGGTTCACGGGCGGCAGGAACTCGACGCGCACCTTAAGCTTCTGCCGGATCCGGAGAGGCAGCGCCGAAAAGCCCTGCGCGTCCTGTGCATACAGCCGCGAAGTCGGCGCCGGTGCAGTCGCTGCAGCTGCGACTGCTGTGACCTCGTGCGCCAACGCAGCGTGGAAGAGCGGCAGGAACTGGTCCGGGTGGCGGAACAGCAGCGTACCGAGGCTCGGATTGAAGTCCAGCAGCGCCTGTGCGCACACGCGCAGCGAGAACGCGAAGCTCTGCTGCTGCGCATCGCTCGCCACTGGCGCACCAGCTGCCATGGACACCAACGCGTTTCCGCTGTGCCCGCCATAAGCAGTAGCACCAGTCAGCGAGCGGTGCAAGCTGCGCACATCTTCGTGGCAGCGCGCGGCAAGGAAGCTGCGGAACGCCGCTTGGTACTCCTTTGCACGCGCCTCGAACGTTGTGGCGTTCACGTGCGCGAGCTGGTCGCTGCGGTCGTCTGCCATGGCTTGGTCTGTGCGTCAATCCGTCAATCCTGCAGCTGTCGTTTGTAGCAAAGTGTGTGTCGTTAAGCGTTTCGACAG